>CM031376.1:60757962-60979532 GCA_018208015.1 Medicago ruthenica | reverse complement strand
AAGGAATTCCACTATAGGAATTAATCCTTATGACTCAAGACACTGACTCCCAGTTCCCAGCCTAAGCAATTAACTTCCTCCTAGTCTTGAATTCTACCCAACACGTTGAGTATTAGAGACCACTAACTTCCTATTCAAGTAACAAACCTGTTTACTGAAACCCTTAATCAAAACACTCTATTTTTCAGAAAACTTCAAAAACAACTTCATTCGTACCTAGAGGCTTAGAATGAATTACAACTCAATAACAATCCTAAACCAACTCAAAGCATATGAGTGGCGTACAAAAATAAAGCAAAAGCTCAAAACCACTAAGACTCAATTCTCTGATCTTAAACTCTAAATACATGTCTTGAATAGCAGCAGCCCTCCTCTATTTATAGCCTTCAGTCTTGCAGAATAAAATAACAAACTAATCTTTCTGATTTGATTTGTTACTGAAATAAGATTGGTCCAATAATGTAACAAATAAAACTGTACTGAATCTTTTAAAGATTATAACAGGAAAATATGAATTTCATATCTTTGAACCAAATCTTCAATAAAATCTTTTCCAAATAAATCAACATTCTAGAAGCCATATGCGTGGATAAAACTTCAATAAATCTTGCAAAGATTCGCATAGAAAAACCTTGAAAATAACCAGCTTCTGATGAAGTCAACATAAGTCAACGCTGGCATCAGAACCTGAAATCAGCTTCTGAACTGCTACAGTGCATTCAGCTTCTGATGACATTTTCAGCTTCTGAATGACTTCAAAACACAAAACTTGCAACTGAAGAAATGTTTCAAATATGGAGATGCTTCTATTCAATACTTTGGTTTTGCCAAAACATGCAGCCAACACAAAAAGACTCAACACAAACATACCCGACATCATAACAGCTTAATGGATAAATTTCTAAGGCATATTGATAGATTACATCATGATTAATCAAGGAATCACATGAAAAGGAAATTAGGGCACTAAAACCTCAAACTTGGTCATAAAACTATAAACATTCAAACTTACTCAAAACGGGTTCTAAAACCCTGTGGAGCTCACCTTAATCCTCAATTGGTGCTTGCTAAAACTGAGTTCCAAACCCTAGCTTCAATCTACCTCTTCTCTTGATTTCTTCCTTATTCTTTCTTTTCTTTCTCTTGTTCTAGCTTTCCAAACCAAGCTTGCTTTACAAGGTTTCTCCCAAGAATTTGGATGAACTTATGATAGGTGAGGGCAAGAGGGGTGAGGGCGTGTGATAGAGGAAGAGAGGGGGAGGAGGCTGATTTTGGGGCAGTGAAAGGGAAGGGAAGGAAGAAGTTAGCAAGAAAATATCTTGCTTCAATTTTAAATAATCTTCCTATATCAATTATTTACCATATTGCCATTGCCCTATATTTACAAAATTGCCATGCTTCTTAATTAACTTCCAACACGGATAATAATTACCTCTGAGCGGGATATTACAGAGCTGCGATTTTTGTGGAGGCTATCATAATAGTTACTATTGTGAGAACCAATTCATAGAAAAAGAAGAAGAGCAAGAGGTGATCAACATCGATTACCATACTCAACTACAAAATATTTTAGATGAATTCTTGAGGTTAAATCGAGTTTCATTTGAGAAATTTGAAGTTCAGTGTGGTAATCTGTTGAAAAAGCATATGAGTCTCAGAAGAATTTGGTTGAGATGGAGACTGAGTGTCAGGCTATTGTGGTTGAAGAAAATCCACAAGTGTGGAATGCTGGTCTCTACCTGAAGTCTCAACAAATGGGGTTTAAAGAAACCACTCATGTGCAAATGGATACATGTCCTTCTCCAAGGGGGAGAGCTCAAATACAGTGGGTGCATGGGAGTATCTGACTCTTTGTGCCAAATTCATGGAATTCCTACCAAACAAGAGGAAGAAGAAGGATGATATATTTTTTCTGTCATTTCTGCCACCCTAACAGTGGTTGAAGCGTCAAGCTCAATGACGTAAAACAAAAGCGCTTGATGGGAGGCAACCCATCCTTTTATTTTTCTCTAATGTTTTTTATTTTGTTTGTTTCCATTGTTGAGTCAAATAATTGTCAGCATGTTGGAAGAATTTCGAGTATGCCCCTATTTTGTAATGAATTTTCACTTGTTTATTATTGATGAATTTGTTTGTTTAATTGACTTTTTCCAGTTTCGTAACAATTGTTTGATCAAGTGGTAATCAAAAGTTCATAAGGAGGTAGAGGCTTGGAACTCAAAGGCGAAGTGTACGGCATTGTGCGGATAGGTAGTCACAACTCCCAGAAATCATAACTTGTAAGGTCATTGCTAAAATTTTATTTTTCAATTTACTTTAAAGAGTGTTCCATGCAACTACATTTCTAGAACTTGTGATTTTTCTCTATTGTTGATTGGTCTTGTCATACACACACTAAGGCAAAGTGCTTGGTACCATGAGCCTTTTTGAAGCCTACCTGGAGTATTTTTGTTTGAATCTTATCCTTTTGAAAAGCCAATTTGAGCCGGTAGGTGTAGATCCTTTTGTTCGGTGACAAACTACATATTAAGCCTATAGACTTTAAGTTATGACCCAAATATTGGTTTGGAGTTAGGCTGTAGGATGTTGCTAAAACATAAGTTTGGGGTTGCTTTTGGAATTTGCAACCAACTAAGTTTGGGGTAGGGGTACTAGAGAACTAAAGAGAGTCAAATACCTCTCTGAGATTGAAAAAAAAATGCACAAAAGGTGCAAGAAAAAAAAAGAGAAGAGACAAGATAAATGAATTAATGAAAATATTATTGTCTCAAAGATGAAAGAGTTCTCTAGTACTTGTGTTTTTTTATGGGGTGAATGAGGTAAATGTTCAAATTTTCCAATATAGTAGGAAAGCTTAACTCCAATATTTGTTTAACCTACTTTTCCAAAAATTATCTCACCTTCACCTAAGCCCCGTTATAACCCTTAAAGACCTTTACGGTGTGTGTTGACATGGACTTTGATTGATGTTTAGAAATTTTTCAAGCGTATGGTAATATGTAGACCTGCATGTCGACTGTGGGAAAACCCTTATCAAACTGTTGCGTGGAGTTGTGAATGGTGGATGTAGTCAAGCCAGCTGGCCCATCAAATGGCTAGCAAGGAGATGAACTTTTGGTACTATCACTTGGTTAGGTAAATTGTTATTTTACTGTCATTTGTCAATTCTACAAGTAAATTCCTTGAGGACAAGGAATGATTCAAGTTTGGGGTTGTGATGACATGCTGTCATTACATGTTTTTATCAGTTGTTTTGATGTTTTTATTGAGTCTGTAGCATTATTAGACAGCCTGGAGGTGCAAAAAGCAAGAAAACATCAAGACTGAATAATGCATCGTGACACGATTTGGGCATCGTGTCACGATTTTTCTGACCAGATTGGAGTAGAGTTCTGTCTATAAATCGTGTCACGATTGCATAATCGTGTCACGATTGGAAACTGATTTCGTGAATTGGGGACTTTAATGCAGAATCGTGTCACGATTTCATCAAATCGTGTCACGATTTGAGGAGCAGTTGTTGCCTATTTAAGCTGAACTGTTTTCAGAAACAAGGGTTCAGAAATTTGGAGATTGGAGGCACGATTTGGAGAGCACAAAACTGAAGAGGTGGCCATTCCATCCAACTCATAGTCAGTTTATGTATGTTTTTATGCTTCAATTGATTATGTTATTTGTAATTCATATTATGAGTAGCTAAATCTCTTAGAGATTAGGTCTGGAGATGAATCTGATGTATTCTGTTTGAAACATGTGGCTGTGAAACTCTATGGCTTATGAATATTAATCTAGTTTTATTCAATTCAATTGTTCTTAATGCTTTCTATATACTGACAATGATTTGGTGAGAATGAATGACTACTGACCCTAGCTTTCAACTTAGACCTAATTGAATTGTTCAAATAAACAGGGTTAGTCTAGGAATGGATAATCGTTTATTTGTAATAATAGGTTAACGATCGTAAAACCTTTGAGGAATATTAGATCACCTAAGGGATTAGGGGTTGTAATCCGAGAAGAGGGTTCTAACTCAAGGGATCGATTAGGACTATTTTTGTTAATCATCGTAAAACTAGAGGAGGATTCATAGAAATAGGTGCAGTTTACCAAACAGAATTAATCAGAGGATTCGAAAGACTTGATCTCATCTCTCCTTATATATTCAAAATCACTTTTATCAGCTTTTACTTTTTATGCAATCAAACCAACTGCCTAGGGCAACCCCCATTTAATACATCCTTAATAATAACGACATTGCGGAGTAGAAGTTGAAATAGTCCCTGTGGATACGAACTTATAAATTTTATTACTTCGATAGTTTTAGTACACTTGCTAAAAGTTTATCAGAGTCTTCAAGGATTAACCTAGGATAATATGTGTATCATACAGAGTGATGGGTAATTTATCAACAGAATTTCAGGTAAGAGGAACATGAAATTATTACAGATGGGTCAATAAGCCCTAAGCACGACATATGATAACGATATGTCTAGATCCTATGATAGGATAGCAAGATGAATGTACACAATTTATGTACAAAAGCACAGGGAATGTTACAACATTCAAAGCTTCAGATAAGCTTAAGGATTTAGATTTGCAAACCAAGTAAGTGGCTTATGAGAACGATAAGCTTGAAACCTTATATTATAGGTTAAGTGTTACATGATTAAACACTTGATGAATGCATTAGATATGCATATGAATAGAGTAATGTATCAGATATACATATGAGTTATAAAGCCAATAATTAAAGTATAAATTTAAACGTGTCCATCAGGCTCCGGATTATGTCGGATGGGACTTCTCCGAGAGGGTTGTCCACACGTGAGATTATAAGATTATGTTAAACGTGGTCCAGCAGGCTACGGATTATGCCGGATGGACTTCTCCGAGAGGGTTGTCCACACATATGTTAAAAGATTAAACATGTCCAGCAGACTCCGGATTATGCCGGATGGGACTTCACCGAGAGGATTGTCCACATGTAAGGTATAAGTTGTGTCCAGCAGGCTCCAGATTATGTCGGATGAGACTTCTTCGAGAGGGCTGTCCACATAACGATAAGAGGAGTCCGGTGTTAGCCTCATATAGGAATTTCACCGGTAGATGGGAGATGTATTTCAGGGTTACTCCACTTGGATGCACTCCGTAAAATGAATTCAGATAATCATTGTATGTTCAACGCTAACTTTCTAACTTAATGATAAAGAAAGGTATATATATACATGCTTATGTAATACAATGAGAAATGACAGAGTAGTCATCATATAACAGTTATCAGAAGTGATCATAGTTTTTACCCTTTGATCACTAATATGAGATTATGTATATGATAGAGACATATAGTGATCCTTGTTTTTCCCTTGATCGCAAGATATGTATAGACTGACGGCGGTCGTAGTTTCCCCGAGATTGCCAAGAGTTAGTGCATGGTGGCCTTAGGTTCCCCGAGGTTGCCAACAGTAGGTTAGGCTGGAGCTCACTGAGACATTATGTCTCATCCCATTCCTTCTGGTGCAGGTTCGCAGGTGGCACGACGCAAGGGTAAGGAAAAGGCTTTGACTGATCGTGCTGGTTTTAAGTTGTTTCTAGCTTTTATGTGTTCAGATGTTGTATTGGATGTATTGATACTTATGTTATGTATTATTATGAGATAAACTTTCTATATTGTAAATTAATGCATTCAGTACAAAATTTTAATACTCGTATAAGATCCTAAGCAATCTTTATAAGGGAGTTATAATTTGGTATCAGAGCAGGTCGATTCAGATCGTGCCTTGGGTCATTAAAATTACAATCCAATTATGTTGACCATTTGGATCTAGGACATTATTCTAAATGTTATATCAGGTTAAACCTGATCACTTTGACTTGTATATGACAGCTAGGATAAGATGTCTGGGAGACGAAGAGGACCAGGGAGGCCTAGAGTCAATCAGGCTAATGAGGAAGAAGGATACCTTAATGTGAATTTCTGGGCTCAAATGATGCAGCAACAGCAAGCGTTGCAGCAACAGTATCAGGAGCAGCAGACCCAGAATGCATTACAGCATCAGCAGATGATGCTTATGATGCAACAACAAGTCCAACGACATGCCCAATCTCAACAACAATGGATGGAAATGATGCATCAGGAGCAATGTTTCCATCAGCAGCCTTCACCGCCTCCAGTTGTTGGTAATCCAGCCTTCCGGGAGTTTAATCGGAGTCACCCTCTTGAGTTCAATGGAGAAGGTGATCCTCAGGAAGCCAAGAGGTGGCTTAAACAGATGGAAAAGATCTTCCGGATGGCTGAGTGTTCGGAAGTTGATAAAGTGGTGTATGCCACAAACCAATTCAGAGGCGCAGCAGAAGACTAGTGGGAATCCACCCAACCCAGAATGCTAGCCAATGATGTGGAAGTTAATTGGGTGAACTTTAAGGAGGTAATGCTAGAGAAGTATTTGCCACCATCCATACAAGGTGAAGAAAGAACAAGAGTTCTTAGAATTGAAACAGGGTAGCATGTAGTCACGGAGTTTACTAAGAAATTTGAAGAGTTGTCATATTATTCTACCCATAATGAGTATGCGGGTAATGAGAATTGGAAGATGAACCAGTATAAGCGTGGTTTAAGAGGTGAAATTGATAATGCAGTGAGTCTCCAAAGAAACACAAGTTACGATGAACTGGTGCATGACAGTTTAGTTGCTGAAGCGGGTTTTGCCAAGAGCGCTAAAGAGAAAGCTGCAGCATTTAAAAAGAGAAAGGGTAAGTTTCAAGACAAGTACCATGACAAGCTGAAACCAAAGGGGTCACCACAGAGAGGCAAACAACTGTATTCCCCGAAGAAGGGTACCTCTTGTAGCATCTGTGGGAAATCACACTCTGGTGAATGTATGAAGGGGGCTTGTTTGTGTTATGGGTGCAGGAAACCGGGGCATATTTTGGCAAATTGTCCAGAGAGGAAAAAGTAGGAGCGGAGCCGAGGGTACTATGACAAGCAAGGGCAGGGTTATACTCCCTAGATGGTCGGAAGGTTCTAGCTAACGAAGATATGATTGCTGGTATGTGCTATCTTGGTCAGAATCTTATTAGAGTTCTTTTTAATTGTGGTGCAACTTGTTCTTTTATTTCGTATAAGTGCGTAGAAACGCTGCAGTTACCCTTATCTCCATTGATTCCTCCAATGACGGTATCTACCGCTACGGATGGCAGAATCGTGGCAAGTTATGTATGTGAGAATTGTCATATCACCGTATCCAGCAAGACATACTATGTAGATTTAGTGTGTCTCCCTATGGAGCAACTGGATGTAATTCTAGGCAAGGATTGGCTCTCCGCTAACCATGTGTATATTGGATGTTCCGAGAAGAGTATCTATATGCCAAGAAGTGATACGACAGAAGTTGTGGCTTTATCTGAATTGATTAATCGTACTCACTAGTTAATTCAGTTTATTTGTGCTCAGGATAGGGGTTTTTATGTTATGCTCACTGTGACTTCAGAACCAGAGTTAAGTCCCAGTGACATTCCGATTGTGAACGAATATCCAGATGTTTTTCCTTCTGATATAACTAGTTTACCTCCGGAGCGTGAAATGGAGTTTTCTATTGATCTTATTTCGGGGGCGGTGCCGGTGTCTGCGACACCGTATAGGATGTCACCTTCAGAGCTTAAGGAGCTGAAATCTCAGCTAGAAGAGTTATTTCAGAAGCATTTCATCAAACCTAGTGTGTCACCTTGGGGTGCACCAGTCTTGTTAGTTAAGAAGAAAGATGGAAGTATGAGGCTGTGTATAGATTACCGCCGATTGAACAAAGTGACCATCAAGAATAAGTATCCTCTTCCAAGGATTTATGACCTCCTAGATCAACTTAAGGGAGCGGCAGTATTCTCTAAAATTGACCTCAGATCCGGTTATCACCAGATTCGCATTAAGTCCTCGGATGTGTCTAAAACGGCGTTCAAAACACGTTACAGACACTACAAGTTTCTGGTTATGCCCTTCGGTGTAACTAATGCTCCAGTTGTGTTTATGGATTATATGAACGGGATTTTTCAGCCATATTTGGATCAATTTGTAGTAATATTCATTGATGATATTATGATTTATTCTAAAGACTCACAAGAACATGCCCAGCACTTGAGGATCATTTTGAATATTCTCAGGGAACAACAATTATATGCCAAATTCAGTAAGTGTGAATTTTGGTTGTCTGAAGTTAAGTTTTGGGTCATGTTATCGCTCAAGGAAGAGTGGCCGTAGATCCGTCAAAAGTTGAAGCCGTCCTCAGTTGGGCCAGACCCAAGAATGTGGCCGAAGTTAGGAGTTTCTTGGGCTTAGCAGGATATTACCGAAGATTCATTATGAAGTTTTCCCATATTGCCTTACCTCTAACACGCCTCACTAGGAAAGATGTGCCCTTTATTTGGGATGAAGAATGCGAAGAGAGTTTCAGAATTCTAAAGAGAAAATTAACTAAAGCACCCGTATTGGCAATACCAGATCCTGACAAGAGATACACCGTTTTCTGCGATGCATCCTCTAAGGGACTGGGTAGTGTACTCATGCAAGGAGAGAATGTAATAGCATATGCGTCTAGACAGCTTAAGACTCATGAGGAGAATTACCCCACTCATGATCTTGAGTTAGCAGCTATAGTATTTGCATTGAAAGTGTGGAGGCATCATTTATATGGTGCACAGTTTGACTTGTTTAGTGACCATAAAAGTTTGAAATATTTGTTTGATCAATGGGAACTGAACATGAGGCAGAGAAGGTGGATGAAATATCTGAAAGATTTCGATTTTGATTTGAAATACCACCCAGGAAAGGCGAACGTAGTGGCAGATGCTTTAAGTCGAAAGGCCTTAGTTAAGGCAGAAATGATGATTCATACGTGTGGTTGATATGAAAAGTTTAGGGATCTTAATCTCAATGTCACTGATGTGGAAGGCGGCATTTTATTGAACAAGCTAGAGATTTCGTGCAACCAACGGTCCAGGATTGCACAGACTCAGGGAATGGATATGGACCTTAAGAGAAGAGTTGGTCAACCAGAGTTTTCTATGACATCAGATGGCACACTATTGTTTGAAGGAAGAATTTGTGTTCCGAATGATGCAGAGTTGAAGAGGCTAATTTTGGAAGAGGCGCATAAGAGCAGTTTCAGTATTCATCCGGGAGCCACTAAGATGTACCAAGAATTGAAAAGAGATTATTGGTGGGCTAGTATGAAAATCGACATTGCGGAATTTGTATCACGATGTATTGTGTGTCAACAGGTAAAGATTGAACACCAAAGACCAGCAGGGATGCTTGTACCGTTGGAAATTCCTCAGTTGAAATGGAAGAGATAATTATGGACTTTGTGAGTGGATTACCTCGAACTCAGCGAGGGCATGACTCAATTTGGGTAATTGTAGACCGGTTAACCAAGTCTGCTCATTTCTTGCCGGTTAAAACCACCTATAGAGCCTCTCAGTATGCAGAATTGTTTATCTCAGAGATTGTAAAACTCATGGTGTTCCTACTAGTATTGTGTCAGATAGAGATCCTATCTTTACCTCTCATTTTTGAAAAGCTTTCCAGAGGGCCTTAGGAACGAGACTAAAGATGAGCACGTCCCATTATCCTCAGACAGATGATCAATCCGAGAGAACTATTCAGACGTTGGAGGATATGCTACGTGCGTGCATCTTAGAAGATGGAGGAAGTTGGAATGATCACTTGCCTCTGATTGAATTCTCTTACAACAATAGTTACCATTCCAGTATAGGGATGGCACCTTATGAGGCATTGTATGGCAGAAAGTGTAGGACACCACTATGTTGGGCTGAGGTCGGAGATAAAAGTATTCTGGGACCTGAGATCATTCAGGAGACTACTTTGAAAATTAAATCCATTCAGGATAAGATGAGAATGGCGCAGAGCCGCCAGAAGAGTTATGCAGATAAGAGGCGAAGGTCTTTAGAGTTCGAAGTGGGAGATCATGTGTTCGTGAAAGTTACACCTAAGTTGGGTCTACGAGGAGCCTTCAGAACAAAGAAACTTTGTCCAAGATTTATTGGGCCATTTCAGATACTTAAGCGCGTCAGTCCGACAGCTTATCAGTTGGCTCTGCCACCAGCTATGTCAGGAATGTATGATGTGTTTCATGTTTCTCAATTGAGAAAATTTATTCCCGATCCTTTTCAACCAGTAGAGTTGGATACTATAGACTTGAGGTCAGATTTGACGTTTCAGCCAGAACCAGAGCAGATTGTTGACCGTGATGTCAAGTCCTTATGGAGCAAAGAAATTCCAATTGTCAAGGTTGTGTGAAAAGGTTTTCCCAACGGTGAAGCCACTTGGGAGCTAGAATCAGAGATGCAAAGGAACTATCCGCATATATTTTTAGGTAAATTCTAAATTTCGAGGACGAAATTTCTTTAAGGAGGGTAGAGTGTAATATCCCGCGTAGGCATAACTTTTATCAGTATCAGAGGAATTACGAGCCAGTAGGGGCAAAATTATAATTATGAGATAGAAGGGCTTTACATAGGGGAAAGATAAGATTTTCTTCATTTCCTCATTTACCTTCTCTCTCTAGAATTCATATTTTTCCTCTCCCTCTCTCTCTAGAAATTCGGCCAGCACCACAACCAACTTTTACCTATCAATTTCCCTCCCTAATTCCTTGAATTGCAAACAAGCAAGCTTTTAGGAAAGATTTGAGCAAAGGAAGCTTAAGGAAAACCAAGTCTAGAGGAGGAACCCCAAAGCTAGGGTTTTGGTAGAAGGAAGTTTGGCAAGATCAGCAAGTATTAAGTTAGTCCCTTAGAGTAGCTTAATCCTTTTTGGGATATATTTGTGTGAGAATTACAACTCAATTTCTAAGATTTTAGAGAAAAAGGATAGTTTTCCCCTTTTTGATACATATGCTTAATTCTTGCTTAATCCTTGATTCCAGTATGTTTTCATAGATTAAAATGAGTCCCTGACATGTTTCAAAGATCACTGGGCAGTTGGGTACCAAGATTTTTGAAGTTGAAACACGATTTCTGAACTCTGAGTTTTGCTACGATCACAGAGTGAACAATACTTTACTCAGAACCTCAGACTCTGAAACCTCAAACTCCGAACCTTCGGACTCAGAACCTCAGACTCTGAAACCTCAGACTCTGAACCTTCGGACTCAGGACTCAGAACCTCAGACTCAACCTTCAGACTCAGAACCTCAGATTCTGAACCTTCAGACTCAGAAGCTCAGACTCTGAACCTTTAGACTCAAAATCTTCAGTTTCAGACTCAGAACCAGGATGCATTTTTCTTAACTAATAGCTGTACCATGCCATTGATCTTTGAAATGCCTTGGAACATAGATTACTCAGGAGACTTCAAGGATTAACCTAGGATAAATATATGTATCATACAAAGTGATGGGTAATTTATCCACAGAATTTCAGGTAAGAGGAACAGGAAATTATTACAGATGGGTTAATAAGCCCTAAGCACGACATATGATAACGATATGTCTAGATCCTATGATAGGATAACATGATGAATGTACACAATTTATGTACGAAAGCACAGGGAATGTTACAACATTCAAAGCTTCATATAAGCTTAAGGATTTAGATTTCCAACCAAGTAAGTGGCTTATGAGAACGATAAGCTTGAAACCTTATATTATAGGTTGATACGCATATGAATAGAGTAATGTATCAGATATACATATGAGTTATAAAGCCAAGAATTAAAGTATAAATTTAAACGTGTCCATCAGGCTCCAGATTATGCTGGATGAGACTTCTCCGAGAGGGTTGTCCACACGTGAGATTATAAGATTATGTTAAACGTGTCCAGCAGGCTACGGATTATGCCGGCTGGGACTTCTCCGAGAGGGTTGTCCACACGTATGTTAAAAGATTAAACATGTCCAGCAGGCTCCGGATTATGCCGGATGAGACTTCACTAAGATAGTTGTCCACATGTAAGGAATAAGTTGTGTCCAGCAGGCTCCGAATTATGCCGGATGGAACTTCTTCGAGAGGGTTGTCCACATAACGATAAGAGGAGTCCGGTGTTAGCCTCAGATAGGAATTTCACCGGTAGATGAGAGATGTATTTTGGGGTTACTCCACTTGGATGCACTCCGTAAAATGAATTCAGATAATCATTGTATGTTCAACGCTAACTTTCTAACTTAATGATAAAGAAATGTATATATATACATGCTTATGTAATACAATGAGAAATGACAGAGTAGTCATCATATAACAGTTATCAAAAGTGATCATAGTTTTACCCTTCGATCACTAATATGAGATTATGTATATGATAGAGACATATAGCGATCCTAGTTTTTCCCTTGATCGCGAGATATGTAGAGACTGACGGCGGTCATAGTTTCCCCGAGATTGCCAAGAGTTAGTGCATGGCGGCATTAGGTTCCCCTAGGTTGCCAACAATAGGTTGGGCTAGAGCTCACTGAGACATTATGTCTCATCCCATTCCTTCTGGTGCAGGTTCGCAGGTGGCACGACGCAAGGGTAAGGAAAAGGCTTTGGACTGATCATGCTGGTTTTAAGTTGTTTCTAGCTTTTATGTGTTCAGATGTTGTATTATGATGTACAGTTTCAGAGATGTTCTGTAATAGCAGTTGGATGTATTGATACTTATGTTATGTATCATTATGAGATAAACTTTCTGTATTGTAAATTAATGCATCCAGTACGAAATTTTAACACTCGTATAAGATCCTAGGCAATCTTTATATGGGTGTTACAATTTTAGATTACATCTTCATCCCCTAAATTTGAAGTCCCATGAACAATAAACAAATTTAAACAAAAACTTCATATTCACAAAATAAGGGATATAAATTTGGTACCTAGGAAGCTAATTTTTTGTGGCATGTGTGATGTAAGCATTGTGTATGTCAACATGTCTTTTAATGGATGTATGTTTTAATTTAAAAATAATAGTGGAGGGAAAATTTGAAATTTGAATGTGTGATAGTAGTAAGAAATGTTTTTTAATAATAAACTAAAAAGATAAAATACTAACTCAAATAATAGCATCAAAATATGAGGTTAAAAGAAATTAAGTGCAAGAATTTGAATGTCTAAAAGGGATGAACAAAAGAACAGGCCACACCAATTTGAATAAAATGAACAAAAGAACCAGGAACATGTGACCAAAATCTTGAAGAAGTTGGACATATTTAACTTATATTTTCTCTACAAATTCATACAAACAAAAAGATAAAATCTAACAATGTAATTATGAGTTCTCAATTCTCTTAATAGAAGATCTACCAAACTAATAACAACTAAAGCTCTCCTAAAACAAACCTTGAAACACAAAGGTATAGTATACAAACAAAAGAAAAGAGGTTGAAGTTGAATAAAATGAAATCAACCTTTGTGAAATCCAGCTTGTCTTTTGGCCTTCTTCACCCTAGTCAAGCAATTTAGCTGATCATTAAGAAAGCAATTATCAGTGAAATCCACAAAATGACACCACTAATATAATTTCTACCAAAACAAAAACCAACAAAATAATAGTAACATCTGATTTTATTACTCCAAAAAAAAATCATAAAAGTCACCCTAATAGCATGAAATCGTCATGTAGATTATTGTTGTCCTAAGAAATGGTTCTTAGAATGGGGTTGCTACACAAAGCAAAAGAACCAAATGAAAAACAAACCAAATATAGAAAGGGGTAAATTCACTCAATTTTCAAAGGACAAACCCTTATATTGATTAATGCTTACAAGAAGCTGATTTTGTCCTTGACACACTTCACAAAAAACTTAATAGGGTAAAAAAAGCTAGTCTCATATTGCAATTGCAATTGCTTCAACTCTTGGTATCTTCAAAATTTGTTCAGCTTTTACTGCAAACAAAAAAAAAACAAAAATTGTTCCATATCAATATCAAAACTAACAATATCATCCATTTTCTTATTGAGACATTTTCTCAAACACTTTATGAGTGCTCAATTTCACATAAAAAAATCAAATACAAAATCATGTCAAAAATAAGACAAATTGAATAAAACATACATACTCTTGTTAATCTAAACACAAAAATAAGACAAATTCAAAACCAATTCCACAATTTATGAAACCATTAATGTTTCAATGGCTGTAAAGAAATTATATACTTAGTTGAAAAAAGTTGAAAAAACAACCGTAAAAAATTATCAGAATCAAGTGTTAAAATATTTGAAAATTATGGGTTACAGTAAAAAGATATTTAAGGATCTAACAAAAAACAACAACATAAAAACAAAAAATCCCAACCTTGCTGTAGAAATCAGATAAGATGATAGCAGGTCAGTTTGATGGTTCCAAAGGATTGTCAGTATTCATCTTCGAATCTGATTCATGCACAGACAAAAAAACCAAACACTAATCACAACAATCTACAAATTCAAAACCGCTCATAACACTGATCATAAATAACAAATTAGAAAATAAAATTACCTCAACAATGATTCAAAGTACGACTTCAGATTTTTGCGAGAGGGAGATGGCAAGGATGAGTTATGGAGGGATGTGGAGTGAGGTGTTGCCATCTTTTGTTGTGGTAAAATGGTTTCTGAGATTTAGGGTTGTTATGATGTTGTTGACGTAAAAACAAAGGGATAATAATGGAGGATAGAGAAATATGTGATTCTGAAAGTAGAAAAGGGGAGAGAAAGAGATATGATTATGAATAATGGGAAAGGAAGAGATGAGAGAGTAAGGAGGGATATTGGAAAGATTCAAATTTCAAATGGAAGGAAGAATGAAAAAGGGGGGAGGGATTCTGTCTAGTTGGAGAAGTTTGTTTGAAGAAATGTATATAGAAGAAGAGGGAGTATGTTTTTGTGTTCAGAGCGATAGGGACTCTTTTTTACCATTTTTCTTCTAAATCCATTTAATGCCTCAGAAAAAAAGCTGGTAACGGTTGGTCTTTAGAGTTTGGTTGGACTTGTATTGGGCCTCATTTTACATTGGATTTTTGTTTTTTTTTCTTCTGAAAAATAGGCCTGAAAGTTACATTTCTTGGAGGGAAAATAACACATTCCAATTTTTATGCCATAAAATGGATTATGATGATTTAAAAATTGTGAAAAATTGTGGATTTCATGGTTTTCTGATCCAAATTACTATAAGATATGATAAAATGTACTTTGAAAATTTGATGATTTGCCATTGGATGCTTGAGAGTGTGACACATTGGATTGGAGGTCTAAAAATTGATCCATGGTTGTATATTATTAAGATTAAGATTAAGAGTCTGTTTGGTAAGGCACAAAAACAAGCTTATGTCTTATATCTTATAGCTTATAAGCTTGTCTGACAAAAAAAGACCTGTTTGGTAACAGTCTTTTCGTCAGGAGCTTATAGCTTATTTTTCAGACGCTATTTCAAGCAGCGTTTGAGCTTATAGCTTATAGCTTATTGTTTTTTCTTCCTCTTTTACCCTTATTATTTTATTTAAAATCTTTTTTTTTACCCTTTACAATTTATTAATATAACTGCATCATAAATATCAATGTCTCTTGTGCTAATAAATATCCACTTCTTTTTCAAAACAAAAAAAATCACTTCTTTTTGTTGCTTTATACGGCATACCTTCAGTTTTTTTTTTTTTACAAATCAATATACTTTTTTTTACATGCAAATCAATATACCTTCAGTTGTGTTTAGATTTGATGAAAATATACCTTTTGTTATTTTGAACCAAATAAAATTAATTTCTATATGTACAATATACTTTATTATTATTAATATTATTATTATTATTATTATTATTATTATTATTATTATTATTATTATTATTATTATTATTATTATTATTATTATTATTAATGTATGTTGTTCTTGTCTTCATAAAAAATTGAATGATATAAAAATGTCCTTTTATGTCATTTTACATCTATCAGCTAGTTGAACCGCTAATTTTACCAAACACTTCAATTAGCTTATCAGCCATAAGTCATCAGCTATAAGCTATCAGCTATCAGCCATCAGTCATAAGCTATTGGCTATCAGCTAGGTTATCAGCTATCCGCTATTTTTGTCAAACAGACCCTAAGATGTATGTGCTAATTGATGCAAATAAATACAATAATAATTACATTAAATAAAATGATGTAAGTCAATAACCGAATGGTACAGCTGTAGATATGCATATAATGGTACATGATGTAATTGCAACAAATTTGGAATCTGGTTGATTTGGTCAACATAACCGTTGCAATGTACATGGGCTCCAATATATGATTCATAAATTTTTAATATTAAGAATATTATAACAACATAACTTAAATTTGAAGAATTCATATAAACCCCTCAAAACCCTCATCCAATAAACCTTTTAGTTCCCCAAACGATGAGTGTTTTGTATTATGAAAAAATATTAACCCCCCAAAGCCCTCCCCTCCCCTCCCAATATCCTTTATTTCTTCCACTTGCTCTTTCCTTTTTTCCAAAACCTTCTCCTCCCTTCCCCTCCTAACACGTAAACAAAGCCTTTAGAGAAACATGAATTGATCAATTTACCAACATAGTTGGTCATGCCACTGTATGTGGACTTGGAGTTGTTTAAAATTTAAATTAATTAATAGTACTTTATTTATCCAAAAAGGGCCGTGTTACCTATCTCACAAGTCACAACTCACACAAAAGGGCGTATTAATAATTTTGATTGAATATTTTGTTCTTTGGTTTTGTTATAATTGACCGAAAAGGATGTATATTATTTGGTTTTGATAAATTACTCCAAACATATAGATTTCATATTTTTAACCATTGAGAACTATAAGCCTTATAGTGAACTTACGGGCATAGTACGTGAGGATTGGCGATTTCAAGGTTCACTTTCTTTTGAAAGAAGATGATTAATACTCTTTTTCCTTTGCATCACAAAATGTGTGCCTACAATGAAAGTTTTCGTTTTGCTCATGTATATTATTGTTTTTTACGTTTCAATTCAGCCACTCAACTGTCTTCAATTCACTCCTTGATATGAATATATGATGATATATTCTTCACTGTGAGATCTTGTTTATATATATTTTTTTAAAGCAAATTCATTTTTTCTACCCAAAAACAGTTTGATGAGCAGAAGGACCAGTAGCTGTTGAGCAGATTTTGCGAGTTGTTTTTCTAGATCCAGAGCGTCCAAGTCCAGTGAGTATTGAGATTTTCGGTGTACTGTTGTATTTGAGCCATTTTTTGTGGTTATTATTACATGACTTCTTTTTTCTTTCTGCACTAATTCATTTAAATATCTGTTACACTATTGTGGTCGAGACATTCAATATCAGCTATCTTTATTTTTGTCTATAAGTTGTCTGTATATAATACATTAAGTGATTGTATATTACTTATGGGATTCTATATTTCTTCATTAAGATTTTGGAAAAATTGCAGAAGACGCAGGGCCTAAAATTATTGGGGAAGGGCTTGTCATTGACCGATGGGTGCGTATGTTATTTGAATTTTGTTAAATGTTTTCTTTGCAATACTCACTTTTGGACAATGCTCATCTATCTATCTATCTATAATATAATTCCTGATTATGTTTTTTCAGAAAGAGAGGAGGGAAAGATTCTGTATAGAATGTTGGTCTGGATAAATTAATACCTGTTGGTCTTCAGAGAAGAGTTTTAAAACTATGTGTGGGTGTGGTGATCATCCTCTATGTAGATAAATGTCATTATGTTTTCTGGCTTTTTCGTTTGTGGAATAATAATATATTTTGATAGATTTATGTGAGAAATAGTTCATTCAAGTTCTCAAATGATTTGATGTTAATCTGTTTTGCTATGGCTCTATTTGTATGCAGATGGTCTACATTTAATATATATATATATATATATATATATATATATATATATATATGTATGTATAAATTTAATAGTAAGTTTAGTTACAAATATTGAGGAATATGTTGACATTGATTTATCCTATATGTACCCTGTACTACTTAGAAGTAAGGAAAGATGAAACTGGGTCATGGATTTATCCTTAATAATTGATTGTTTATCAAAGTAGTAGTTCAGGTAATCTCTCTCACAAAGAAGGTAATTTTTTATATCATTTAAAAAAATATAATTGATAGAGTATAATGAAAAGTAATTTATAGAATTGTAATGAATGAATATTCAATGATATTACCTTAAAAAAAAAAAAGAATATTCAATGATTTTTTCTATTACACCCCGAAAATTTTCAGGTGCACCTAAATTTCATTAAAATTTATCTATAATACAAAAATTGAGCTTGTGCATCTAATTTTTCAAAATCCCTTATCACTCATTCTAAATCTTCATTTGCTCTATCACAAACATTCATGGATGTGTGTTAATCACAATGGAATTATGCTTCTTCAATGATCATTTTATGAATTTTTATGTTTTTTCTTCAATTTCTTTATGCCGCTTTGTGTTTGGAAACTGCTCTTCCACTCTCTTCGGTTTCTTTTTTTTTCTTTGGTTTTAGAGGTATAATGTAAACTCAGTTTACATGACTCACCTAAGCTGAGTTTTTTTTGAAGATTTTTCTTTAGTTTTAGAGGTTTACATGAATTGAGTTGTTTACGATGTATTGCAGTTTGTAATGCATGCAATCTGAGTTTATGCAGACTTAGATTATTGGATAATACAATGAATTATTTATTAAACCCACTTGTGTTCGTTTGATGGTATTGACATGAGACCTTGTAATGTGCTCTTCTTAAGGTCTTAGGTTTGGTTGTCAATTTCAGTGGGCTAGTTTGACTTTATAAATAAAACAACAGATTATTTATTTTACTATAAAGATCTTTTAGTCATTTTGTGGTGTAACATGATTTTTTGGGGGTGTGACTAAAAAAATTCATATTTAATCGATTCACTGAACTATATGATTTCAAAAATAAGAAATTATTTTATTTATTATAGTATTTTGATTTAAGTCCTTAAAAAAGAAAACAGGAAGTTTCAACCCTCCCAAAAAAGTGCCTTGTTACTTAAATTCCATTGCAGAGGGAAATTGGATTTTCTTCAATTTGGGACAAATAATGCAGAATTTATTTAAAATTTATTCATAAATTCCACCTTATGATTTAAACAATTGGAAGCAAGAAGATGAAGAGTGAATAAGAAGCCAAGTTTGTTTGAATTGACTTACTACTTACATTAGTGTGTACCTTGAGAAAACTTACGAAAACAAACTTATGACATGTTCATAAACTTTTTTTAATTTATTTCCATTAGCATGCAAGATTGTTTATGAAAACAACTTATAATTCATAAAAATAGATCAACTTTATTTTATCTTTTGTTATGAAATAGCTTATAACAAGCACTTATATATTATAAAAAATTTATGCTATAAACTGCTTATCCAAACATAACCTATATATGAAGGACCTGTGTCTTAGATTATTTTTGTATTCCTTATTACTATTTTCGTTGTTACTAAGAAAATGGTAAAAGACTCATAAGTTGTTCTATAAGTTCATGGTAAAAGACCATGAAAATGTGCTGAGACGCGGGTTCGTATCCAAACTATCCTCAATATCCAACGTTAGTATGCGTGCGTTTTTGCTAATACACTTCAAAACCAAAACACAAAAACTCAAAGTAAATCGACATATTAATATAAGTAAAATGCCATGCTTAGGACCTATAATAACTTTTTGATTCCTTGCTTCACCATAATGTGGAATTATTCAATACCATAAACCAAAGCAAAAGAAAAAGTGGCAAAACCAAACCCTTTGTGAAGTAGAAGACACGCATGAGCAATATTCTTTCAAAACTTTGGGAAAGAATCATTAAGCTATGTTCTATAAATGTTGTCGTAGGCTTCGAATTAAATAATCACACAAGATTACTAAAGGCATAGGATCATCAGAGGTAAAAACTTGTATATGTTTAAATCCCATTTTTATTGTTAAAAAATATTTATATATGAGAAATAAATAAAATATAATGTCTAACCGTGAGATATTATTTTTTCTTGCAAGTCTTAATTAATATTTTGAGAATCAAAGTATATAAAACCATGGAAGCGTTGGGAGTGATTTGGGAAGCTGCTAAAAGTTTGTTCAGTTGCATAAATGAACAAGCTGCCTATGTTTATAAGCTGCATGAGAATCTGGAATTACTGAACTACAAATGGTATGATCTTCAATACAGGGAAAAGGATGTGCTAACAAAAATTGATAAAGATGAGAGCACAGGAGTGATGAAAAGGACAAATCAAGGGATTGGTTGGCTTCAGGAATTTCAAAAACTTCAAGAGGTATCTTTCTAATTTCTTAATATCTTTTCATTATTTGCCTTTTCATATTGAATTTCAATTTTATAAACTGAAGTGCTTACATTGAAACTATATTGCATGTATGAATGACAAATTTAAAAGAATGGACATAGATGATATTTTCTCAGTCCCAAATTATATTACGTTTTGACCATTTCATGTGTATTAAGAAATGTAATTAATTTTGTATGAGAAAGAGATATTACGTGTTGTTTTACAAAATAGTTCTTAATTAATTGTATGTGAAAGTATAAATTAAAGAATTGAAAGAAGAGAGAGTAATAAATTGTTAAGGATATAATAGGAAACGTAACATTAATACTTCATTGATATTGTAAAACGACATATAATTTGAGAAATTTTTTTTCTCCAAAATAACATATAATTTGGGACAGAGGGAGTAGTTTGTAATGAATGCAACCTAAGGGGCCGGATATTATGAAACAATTATGTGCCCTTTAATGTTGGATAAAGTGAAAAAAATTATACCAAATGAGTGTGGTTCAACCTTTGTAGAACACACGACAACCAAGATTAAATAACTTAAGCAATCAAGGGGGGATGTCACATAACTGGACCAAATGATTTTGGAATGTCAAGGGGTTTCTTAGTAGCATTGAGAAGATCGGCACTAAGTAGTCAACCATTTTTTTTTTCAGGATTTTTTAATTTATACAACATTGCCATTGCACATGTTAAAGCTTTAATAAATGCACAACTTTTTTTTGACATAAACTAACATATTAATTAACTTTTTCTTGAGAAGTGGTTTCTTTGTCTCTATCTTATTAATTTAATTAGATATCAATTTGGCATTATTTTACAAACCTATTATATTACTTGTTTATTTATTTTATAAAAACCACGTATCACACAAAAAAATATTTTAATAGATACACATATATACAAGTAACGAAGTTAAACAAATTATTCTCCTAAAAAAAAGTAAAACAAAATATTAACAAAAAAATGTAAGTTTTTTACAGAAAAATATGTGAGCTTTATATAGCTCTTGGTGGATAGAGAAAAAAAACACTTTTCAAGAAAATGTTAATTAATAGGATAGTTTATGTTAAAGAAAGTGGTGCATTTATTGGAGATTAACATGTGCAATGTGCTTTCCATTATATAACTATTTAAAACTTAAAAACTTTTTCGCTAATTTTTTTTACAAACTTTAATTGAAATATTATTATTAATTTTACAAAGTCATGCTTCAAAATATAATTTAGACCTAAAACTATTTTTGTCGTCCAATGTGGATTTTTTGAAAAAAAAATTAGGGTTAAATATGTTTTTGGTGCTTATAAATATTTTAACTTTTTGTTTTAATTCCACTAAAATCTTTCTACGACTTTTAATCCACAACAGTTTCATTACAACTTTTGATCACGACTTTTAAGTTAACTCTTGTGTATCATTTTGAATTATTTATATTTTTTCACAATCATGTTTAAAATATTATAAAAATCTCTCCCAATTATTTTTATAACTAACAAAACATAAATTAAATATAAATTTTTATGTTTTTTACCCTTCAAAGTTCATATTTAATTCATGATTTGTTTAAAAAACTCTAACTTTCTTTGGGTGAGATTCTTATAATATTATAAATATTTTACAAAAATGTGAAGGTTAGACATGAACTTAAAAAACCGTGAAAAAAAATGTGAACACAAATCTTTTTTGGAGTAAAATTTGAAGTAATATTCTCAGGAGATTGAAACAAAAAATTCGAATATTTACATGGAGGGAAAAACATATTTAATCCAAAAAATATAATTCTTTATAAATGTCCTACATAAAATCTCATTGGTCTATGACTCTCTGTTTCTAACAGAAAATGATGAAGGCTAATCAGTATCGTCAAGAATTTCAAAATAACCGATGTCTGAATGGTTACTGCCCAAAGAACTTTGTGTCAAGCTACAAGTTGGGAAAGGAAATTGTTGAGAGGCTCAATGAGGTGAATGACATGCTTTCTAAAGCTGATAAGACGCATTTTACTATTGAGCAGCCACCTAAACCTGTTGCTGAGATGCCTTGTGGTGGGACGTATTTTACTACAGGCTTGGACTTGATGGTGGACAGAGTATTGAATAGTCTTGAAGATGATAATGTGGGAATAATTGGTTTATATGGAATGGGTGGGGCCGGAAAAACTACACTTATGAAGAGAATTCACAATGAGTTAGGAAAGAGGGGGCATAGTTTTGATATAGTGTTGTGGGCAGTGGTTTCTAAAGATTGTGATAAGAATAAAATCATGACTGACATCAGCAATAGGTTAGGGATTGATGAGAGTTTTTGGAAAAGAAGTAGTGAACACCAAAGAGTAGCGACGATTTATGAAGGGTTGAAAGAAAAGAAGTTTGTGTTGATGTTAGATGATTTATGGGAAAAGCTAGAACTACAAGCGATAGGAGTTCCACTCCCGAAAGAAAGTAACAACAAATCAAAAGTTGTGTTCACAACAAGGTTCGAGGATGTGTGTGCAAGAATGAAAGCGGAAACAAAATTGGAAGTGAAATGTCTATTTGATAAAGAAGCATTTGAATTGTTTCGTAAGTTCAAGTTTAGCTATGACAAACTTCCTGATGAGGCACATAAAAGTTGTTTCTTGTACTGCGCACTATACCCGAAAGATTTTGTATTAGATGGTGATGAACTTATTGATCGATGGATTGGTGAGGGATTTCTCGATGAAGATGGTAAAAGTATGTATGGTATGTACATCAAAGGGAAAACTATTATTGAAAATTTATTACATTCATGCCTATTAGAGGAGGATATTGATTTTTGGAATCGCTATAGGAAAATTAAGATGCATGGTGTGATTAGAGATATGGCACTATGGTTAGCTCGAGATGAAGATGAAAACAAAGACAAAATTGTACTTCAAGGGCAAGCAATTTCCATGTCAGAAATGGATTCTAAAAGATTGAATGTTGTAGAGAGGATTTCAATAATAACTACTTGGGATTCAAGAGAAAGCTGGAAGGTACCAACTTGTCCAAATCTCATCACCCTTTGTTTAAATTTAGGAATGGATTATAACCCTCCTGCTTTATCATTAAATTTCCAATCCATAAAAAGGCTGAAAGTGTTGGATTTATCAAATATTTTTTGTATAATCAATCTGTCCTCAGACATAGGCGATTTAATCAACTTGGAATTCCTTAAACTCTCAAAATCAGGAGTAGTCGAGTTGCCTATTGCATTGAAGAAGTTGAAAAACTTGAGGGTATTTCTTTTGGATGGTATGATTCGCCTTAATGTTAAAAACATTCCTCTGGAAGTGATAGAGAGTCTTGAACAATTAAAGGTGTTTAGATTTAGTGGAGGTGATGACAGACATTTACAAGAAGAAGAGATATCATTACTGGAGAAGCTGGAATCATTACCAAAATTGGAGGAACTAAGTGTCCAATTAACTACCATTACTAGTGTGCAGAGATTATTAGACTCCCCCAAATTACGAGATTGCTCTAGACGCCTTCGGATTTCTGATTTGTTAGAGGGGCCAAAGTCACTTGAAATGTCTTCATTATTAACATCCATGAAGCATTTGCACCACATATATCTTTGCAGGATAGACAACCTCATGGATGGTTCATCGGTTATTGACAAATGCCATCTTGGCAAGCTTCGCTATGTGTACATATCTGATTGTCATTCAATAACTCATTTGACATGGTTGAGGTATGCTCCGCTTCTTGAAAGCCTTCTTGTTGACAGTTGTAATTCAATTGAAGAGGTGGTGAAAGAAGCTAGAGATGAAGAACAGGCTGGCTATGACTCCAACAATGATAATATATTCACAAATCTTAAAAATCTTTGGCTTGGCGATATGGCAAAACTAGTGAGCATCCACAAGAGAGCTTTGGATTTTCCTTCCCTAAAAGGTATTACGGTAATTGGTTGCCCCAATCTGAGAAAGCTTCCTTTCAATTCCAGCTTTGCTTCCAAGAATAAATTGATTGCAATCTATGGAGGGACACAGTGGTGGGATAATTTAGAGTGGGATGACACAAATATTCCAACCTTACTACTTCCTAAACTTCAATTAAAAGAATTCTTAGATTGGTAGGATCTCTCCAAGTTCTATTTACTGAATCTCGTAAATCTTATGTGTACTTTTGTTCTCCATTTTCTTTGTTAATTTTAATTCGTTGCTGTTTAATCTTGTCTATGCAATATTGTTTATGTACAATTTCTTTACGCGCATATCGTGTTTTCTAGTTTTATGTGATTCTCTCAATTCGGCTTCTGCATGTATAATTTTCTGTAATTACAATTTCTGCATAATTTAGTTTATTGATATTATAAGTCATTCTAGTTCTACGATTCTGGTATAAGTGTAAACCAATCTGTTGTTGTTGTGGTTGGTTTGTTTTCCATCTATATGCCTTACTAATTGGTGTGTGACCAATAAATAAAGATGAAATTACGATTCCTTTTCATAGTATATGGTCTATGCTCTAGTTAGTTTACGTCATTATTGTTATTTTAACTAATGTTTATATGTGCGAAAAGTGGAAAAATGTGTGTGCACTAAAGAGAGACAGCACCACTATCTACTTGTTTCATTAGTTTCGTTGGCACCACTCTCTATCCCGTGTAACTAAATTTTGGGAAGGTTTTAGAAAAATGGTGTGTGGTACCATTTCTTAAATTCTATCTTATCCAAAAGCATAGTCTTCTTATAAAACTTGGTTGAAGAAAGTAGATCAATAAAAGAGATAGATCCCCAAAATAAATGGAAAAGTGTTGAGGCTCATGCTTTTCTCCTTGCTTTATAGTGCTAAGACCGTGATTGAATGGACCAATACCTCTCTTTTGGCTCCCAAGATTAAATTTGTTCATTCGCATGATTTGTGAAACATGATATCAGACACGTTTTAAATATACTTGCATTTCATTTCGTGGTCACTCTTGTCCACCGAAAGTTCTTATAATCTCATGATTACATTAATGGGAATTAAAGAGAAAAAAATTGTACTTAAAAAATATGTGAAGCTTGATTCATCACACGTCGATGGTACTGCCACTCATGTTTCCCATTTCAGAAAATAATGAGCTTGATGGAGTGTTAGAAGCCAATTTTTAATGGGTTTGATATCAGAAAGTGGCTACAAAATTTCCAACAAGTTAATCATTTCAAGGCCAAAACTTGGCCCAATTTTTTGTCCTGCATCACTTGAGTAAGTATACGGGAAGATTTTTTAAAAATGGTGATAAGTTGGCTTTGAATTTTCTGTTTATTTCGAGTTAGCAATTCAAAATTAAAGAAATATGATTGCTCAATAAATTAGTTGGAATATTTTGGATTTAAAAACAACAAACACACTTTGCCAGCCACAACAAATAACCAATGTTGTGGGAACCCCAGTGAACTTTGTAAAAATATAAATCAACATGAGTGACCAATGAAACTAGTTTAAAAATTTGGTGTAGACATATCATATTCATATGTGATGCCTACTTCGCAAATCTATTATACACCAATTGAATTTTACTATTATAGTTTATCTACACAACTTTTCTAGCTCCGTTTAAAACCAGTAACCTATATATACCCAATATTTTTCATTTAGAGAAAAATGAATTGATAAATATACGTAGTAACATAGTTGGTCATGCTTGGATTGTTTATTTGAATAAGACAGATAACTTACACTGTATGTGGACTTGGACTTGTTTATATTAATTAGTAGTACTTTATTTATACACCATCGCACATGATTCTTCCTTAATGATTAGCCAATAGCTCAACCATGTGCAGACTTAATGTAAATTCTGTGTAGAAAGTGATTTGATTTTGAATATTAAGACAAACTTAATGTCTCTGGTTCACAGGGAACAACCCAATAAACATCAACTAATGTATGTCCACGTTTAATAAAAAAAGAGGTACGCAATTTCAAATGTGCATATATATTTTAGTATAATGTTTGTTCAATGAAACAAGAGAGGCAATGAGAAAAATAATCCCGTAATTTTGAAATGCAATTCATTACATTTGATACTTGAGGTTGACACCAATAGTTAGTGTTTCACCAAATAAAACTAATTACTACTGAAAATAAAATAAAATCAAAGACTAATAATTACACATTTTTAGGAGCTCCCTTTCCCATCTCAACACCATTGCCATAATCACCATGTTCAACAAATCTAGACCAGAAGGGGTGTGATTTCCAAACTCTGTCCATCTCTTCAATTGGTATTCCTTTAGTTTCAGGCAACAAGAAGAATACATAGATTGACATCACCACAACAAAGAAGGCAAAGAAGAGGAACAAGCCAAACTTCATGTGACAGAGCATCATCAAGAAAACTTGTGCAACAAAGAAGGTGAAAAGCATGTTGACAGATACGTTGACACTTTGAGCTGCAGAACGAATCTCCAATGGAAAAATCTCACTAGGAACCAACCAACCAAGTGGACCCCGTGACCAAGCAAATCCTGCAACGTAAATGCAAATGAAGAGCACAACTACTATAGCATACCACTCTGGTAAATTACCAGGGTTTCCACTAGTTCCAAACTTGGCCCCAATTGCAGCTGCTACTGCAACCTATACACATCAATGCATATTGAATTAATTAGACAATTCATATCAAATGAATGTAACAAAATTAATATACACATAAACAATATTATTCATATCAAAGTTAAAACGTTACCTGGCATATGAGCATTTGAACACCACCTTCAAGGAAAAAGGCTCTCATACCCCACTTATCAACTCCATAAATTGAGACACAAGTAGCAACAACATTAACAACACCGGTGATGACAGCCGACATAAGTGAAGCATCGTCCTTAAACCCAATGGAATTAAATAGCACAGGTGCATAAAACATAATAACATTGATGCCGGTAAATTGTTGGAAGAATGGTATCAATACGGCCATAGTAAGCTGAGGTCTATATTTCCTCTGCAACAAATTTCTCCAAGGGTTTCAACTTGCATTGAGGCCTCACTAGCTGCCACAAGGTCATTGAACTCTTCATCAACATCTTCAATACCGCGAATTCTCTTAAGTTGAGCTTTAGCTCCATCGCGATCACCACGTTCGATCATTGAGTTAGGGGTGTCGGGAAGGACTAGTGATCCAATGGTTATTATAAGTGCTGGGACCATAGCACCACCTAAACTCAATTTCCATCCCCATCCACCTTTGATTTTGGCAAAAAAGTAATTCAACACATTGGCCACAAGTATACCAATTGTAATTGATAATTGAAACCCAATATTCAATGCTCCTCTGTATTTGTAAGGAGCCATCTCAGAGAGGTACAATGGCACAGCCTGTAAAATTTAACAAAAAAAAAACATAATTAACAAATTAAACCAATTAAGAATGATTTATATTTAATATCAAGTGGGATCATATAAACAATGTCAAGTAAACGAGTTATTATCATAGAACTTTGTTTAAAAAAAGATATGTAGGACCACGGGTTCTTCTCAACTTGTAACGTCTATATTGGTTTGAAACAGAAACATTATTTTATGTTTTTTATAAAAAACAATTTTTGAATGCAAAGACTTGGAAAATTATGCAAGCTGGTGTGGAAATACGAAGTGAGATATATTACGGGGATCAAAGTCTTCAAAACCAAACCAATCCAATAGAAAAACCGCAAACTGAATCAACCCAAACCGAAACCGCGAAAAATCGCATTTGGTTCGGATGTATTCGGATCAATTTTTTACTCAACCGCATAGTTTGGTTTGGTTTGCGGTTTTTATTTTACCAACCAAACCAAACCAAACCGCAGCATAAGAAAAACATTAATTAAACATATGTTACTTAGACCAATACTTATAAAAATAAAGAACGAGAGAAAAATTAAGGCTTAATTGCAGTTTTGACCTCTTAAGTATCACAATCTTAGGATTTTAGTCCCCCTATAAAAAACAATAACAAATCAGCCCTTTAAGTTTATCCCTTTTGCACTTTTGGCCCCCGGTCTAATTTTGACCCAGACAACGCACACGTGACACCTCACTTAAGTGAGTAGACTGCCATGTGTGTAATTTTTTAATTAAAAATAAATAAAAAAGCCACATATTTATTAATGGAATTAAAGAAATAAAAAAGGAAAAGAAATAAGAAAGAGGCACATGAGAGATTTGGAAAACAAAACAACTTCACTTCATCTGTTGTTTACGTGTTCTTCTCCAAAATCCAAATCTGAAAAACAACTTATCCTCATCAATTTTTTGTTCCTAAAAAACATTCATTTTCATCAACAAATTCGGATCTTAAACAAATTTTTAGAAGCCATCACTCATGTTAAACAAATTCGGGTCATAATAGTGATGATGAAAGCCTTGTTAATGTTCTTTGAATTTGAATTTGCAAGTAAGATCAAACAAGCAGCAACTTCTTGATCTTCCAGAGTCATGTTGACAGCTCATGTGACCAAAAAGAGCCTTCCATGACCATAATTTCTTACCGCATTCGTCATGTATTGATCACCACCACTACCCAATTAACATTGATTAATTTTCCTATATAATTTTTCTGTCCGGTTTCGTAGCATTTCCGGCCACCCTTGGCTAAACAAAACACACAATATTCTGAGTCTCTTGTTTCTCTATATTCCGGTGAATTGATGACAACAAGTTCATCTGAAAGTGCCTTAATACCGTGTAGGTATTCTGTGATAGATTTGGAGCCTTTGTTGTACCTTGTTAGTCGCTCCTTGAGTTGCATGATACATGTTTGCGTTTTGCTAGCGAAGGTTTTGTTGAGTATGTCCAATGCTTGTTTGGAGTTTTTTGCACCGCCAAGCATTGTCACAACATTCTGATCCATGGAGGAGAGAATGGCATGAAGTATGAGTTGATCTTGCCTTGTCCAATACTCATATTCACCATGTGTTTTGGCTGGGCAGAGTTTGGTGCCATCTACAAAACTGAGCAGATCATAACCAATGAGAAGGGCGTTGAATTGCACCTTCCAAGCTGGAAAATTTGAACCTGTTAGTTTGATGGAGGATTGGGTGTGTAGGATAATGACATTGGTGGTTTCATTGATGACAATGGTGTGGCAAGACATTTTGAAAGGTTTGGATCGGTGCTGTTAAGCTAACAAGCGACTGATACCATATAAGAGAGTGATATTGTAATTCAAAAGCTTGTATTATTTGCCAGAAATGCCTTTACGTATATAGAATAACTAGTCTTTAACCCGTGCAAAACACGGGCGAAAAATGAGTTTTATTGTAATGTGCAAATGCTGACCCTCAAGACATAATGCAGGATAGTTAATATATAATATAATTTATAAATAACTTAAATGAGTATCTTGTTACATATCAAAATGTTAAATGAGTATCCTGTTACAAATCAAAATATTACACTGATAAAAGATAAACTAATCAAAAAAAATCTTTCTAAACAATAAATTCAACATCTCTTGATGGCTCGAAATATCACTGCAAAAGAAATGAATGAAAAATATTAATGAATATAAATCTAGATTTTTTATAAATAAAATTTATTGTATATTTTATTTAAATATATCCAAATACAATTTTTTTTAGGAGTTATTGAATACAGATGTTAATAACTATATTATTATACCTTCGTTATAAATAGAAATATAAATTAAATACCTATAGCCCACCATGTTTGAGGAATATAAAGTTTTGGTCTTAAATCAAATACATATAGCCTCCCGTGTTTGAATCATAGTGTTTGTAGTTAGTATGAACCATACAACTCTATTTGGATTACACAAACAGAGAAACATAATTACATAACATTTGATTTTTTATAATAAAAGAAATGTATAACATTTGGTTTTTTATAATGAAAGAAATAGAACTAATATTTCAAATTAAAAATCCATTAAAGTTCAATAACCTTATTGGCATCCCTCATCCAAACTATTTGGCAGGAAAGAAAAAGAGGGCTAATGACAATGTAATAAAAAGCTTTAGTCAAGTACTTTGATACATAAGCTTAACTATATGATTCTCCTTGACTCTAATTATCTACTTTTTACTGTTCAAAATACAAATCCAAATTTCCCATCCTAAATTTAATAAGTGCAAACTAATTTTTATTAGTTCATAGAATGTTACAGTATATTCTAAGAGGGTCTGAAATAAAGCTAAAAATGGTTGTGATCAAATACTAATGCAATTCTCATGACAATTATTTCAATCCCCAAGTAAAATCTTTAAAACAGAAGAAAAAAAAAATTGGTCATACTCATAAGTGTGATCATATCCAACTATCCCTTGTCCCTCCAGTGTCAATAACAATACTATTTCACTTAATGTTGTGGGTTAAGCTTGTGTCCCATTTGAGAAACTCATGTTATATTGATAGCCAAATCCATTTGATCCCATTTTCAATTATCTGTTATTATAATAAGAGGCCAGAATAAGAGAAATAAAAAATAAAAGAACTTTATCATGACATTGCATATGAAATGTTGAGAAACTCATGAACTTAATGTTTTGGGTTAAGCTTGTATCTCGTTTGAGAAACTCATGTTGTATTGATAGTGTAACACCCATACTAACTTTCACTAGTATATTAGCATGTGCGTTAAACTGATACTGGATACATTTAAAAATTTCAACAATAATAATCATACATCATAAATGAATGAATACATGTTTACTCGTTTGTACAAATAATCCAATACTATTACAATACTTATACAATATCCATTAAGCTCCTGTGCTGGTACACAACGAGCAACTGTACTCCATCCAGTATCTCTGTGAAGATCTCCAACGCGAACCTCTGACTTACCTGTAAACCTGCACCAGAAGGAATGGGATGAGACATAATGTCTCAGTGAGCTCCAGCCCAACCAACTGTTGGCAACCACAGGGAACCTAGGGTCGCCATGCCTACCTTGGCAATCTTGGGGATTTCCTAGGATCGCCAAGTCTCTTATCTGTCTATGACTATAAGTCCTCCTGTAACTATGACTTTGAACTGCCTGTAACCTTTGCTGTAACTGCCTGTAACTATATCTGTATTCTGCCTATATCTTTAACTTAGTGAACGAGGGGAAACCTAGGATCACTTTCTGATAACTGTCTATAACTACAACTGTGAGTTTCCTGTGACTATAACTGTAACTGTCTATGACTTTTAACTATAATCTGCCTGTAACTGTAACTATGACTATAACTGTGAAACATAAAACAAATAAAGATGTTTTAGGTGTTTTATGTTAGCTGTTAGCATTGAACAAACAATTAATCTGAGTTCATTTTACGGAGTGCATCCGGGTGGAGTAACCCCGAAGTACAACATCCCTATGACCCGATGAAATTCCTGACAATCAGGCTAACACCGGACTCCCTATGAAACGTGTGGACAACCCTCTCAATGAAGTCCCATCCGGCGAATCCCGGAGTCTGCTGAACACGCCCTATGACTGTGATCTTTGATTTCTTTAACTTTGATAAATGAGTATATATATAAATATACATATCTATTACTTTGATCATATAAACAATTCCTGTAACTCTTATCCTATAACACATGGTACTTGGCTTATCGTTCTCATAAGCCACCTATAATCGTTGGAGAACCGACACTATAAACTTAAGTGAAACTATGATTGATAAACCATTCCTGTTACTTTGTATCCTATTGTGAATACAACTAAAAACTTGATTCTCAAGCTATAACTCTTGTTTTCCTATCAAGGAATTCGGCATATCGTTGTCATATGCCGCTATAAGAATTTACCTATTCGATAAACCTCAATCCCTACATTTCCAAGCCTTGCACAATTCTTGCTCCTATACTTTTATAACCATTGGAAGCATTTAGAATGAGCTAAAATGGTGGCTAAAGTTTCTAAAAGGTATTATAAGAAATCAGTTGCAAAAAGCCATGCCCGCGCGCACTAGGACCCCCAGAACAGCTCAACTAGGTTGTGCTGTTCTGGCTTGGTCGCTACAAGCGCCCAGCTGGTCGCTACAAGCGCCACTGGTCGCTACAAGCGCCAGTCTGGTCGCTACAAGCGCGGGTAGGCAGGGAAAAATCCTGCCTGGTCGCTACAAGCGACAGCTCGTCGCTACAGCGACCATGACAGCACAGTCATGTGTAAAAAATGTGTTTTTCCACCATTTTTGCCCAATCAAAGGTACCCAAGCATCCAAAACATGCTAGGGATGATTTTCTATTACAAATTGATAGTTTAAAACATGTATGAGCAAGGAATTTGCAAGTATAGGAATTTAGGGTAAAAACCATAAAACTTTCTATAAATTTTCCTATGATTTCAAACACTATAAAACTCACAAAAGGGGATTCTAAAACCCCTAGGGAGCTCACCTCAAACTGATTTGGGGCTGGTTTAGCTTGCTTTCCAAGTTTCCTCAAAACCCTAGCTCATATCTCTTGCTCTTACTTGATTTTTCTTAACTTTTCTCATGTTCCAACTTTTCCCCAACAAAGCTTGTTTGAAATACATATGATCTAGAGAGAGGATTGATGGATTGGAGCTTGATGATGGCAAGGAGAGGGAGGCGTGTGCCTAGAGAGAGAGGGAGAGGAGTTTATGAATTTTGAGAGAGAAGTGGAAGAAGAAAATGAGGAAAATATCTTAATTCCTCCTTTTAAATAATTCTTCCTTCCAAAATTACAACTTTGCCATTCTATACGTTTAATTTATGTGATACTGTTAAAAGTCACGTTTAAGCGGGATATTACACTCTACCCCCCTTAAAAGAAATTTCGTCCTCGAAATTTAGATAATCCTTATGAGATCCTGAAAAGATAAGTCCTTTATACCTCTTTCTCTACTATGAAAATTTCCAATCCTTTAAGCTTGTTGGAACTTCATGGCAACTCCAGGGCCTGACATGTAGATTAATCACGCACCCCGATTAAACTATACTGGTTAAAACTTGTTCTTTAGCCATGATTTCCATTTCTGTAAATCAAAACATGTGACAATCTCTTTCGGACCGAAAGGTCTGACGTATAATACATAACTATCACTTGCTAAGACGTATGGTTATCTGAACCAACATATCCATATTATCTGATTATGATCTCTGTTCGACATATCTCCTTACAAATCCAATTTAAATTTATTAAGTCTTGGATTTCCTTTACTGAATTCTATCGGTTCTTCCTTCATTGACCATTCAATCTTAACCTGAAGACGTCGGGTCGTTCTGTTACTCCTCAAATATTCCTACTTTCCGAGGAATCTATTACATTATTTCCAGTTCAAAAGAACTCTTGTTTTAACATTCGCCTTATAAGACGACCTTTTACTGTTACATTCGTATCATTCTTCATATAAATTTATTCTTACACTGGAAGATATCTGATATGAGTATTCTCAAACGGAATTGAAATCCATTACAACTACCTCCACGATTTAATTTCAAAGTGGTGGCTGAACTCATGGTACAAGTCCCTTTCTTTCTGTTATCCTGGTGTGGTTATCATCACAATCATAAGCATTGTTCACATTCCCACCGTGGGAATTCTTAAAGCTCGAGAAATCATATGAGCCACTCGTGCTCCAATTTAATTAATCCACGATAACGCGTAGTTAAGTTCTTAGGAGCTTTCTTCTTTCTATGACTCTGACAATCTTACATCATTCAAGATATTCCTTACTCATGGGAATTATTATTTCTTTACCAATCAACTCAACTTATGAAAGTCTAATACAAGTGACGTGTGGCATAAGCCGTCTCACATATCATCATATAATGCAGTCCATAGCACATAGCTTCCATACACGATCGAGTACGTGTTCACTACTACCGGATACATGGTACATCGCATCATCATTGTCCAACTAACGGGACATCGTACTTAATAAAAATATACTTGAGACAAAACCACGTCAACCAAGGTCACTCTCTTAACTCTTAATTCATCCTTGTATTCTTTAAACATTCACAATCCCATAACGTAAATTATGGTTACATTCCGTTGTCGTTATAACTTACTTGTCAAAAGACATTCTCTGTTTCCGAAAAGAAAACTCTATCCTGATCGCTATCAGAATAGCACTTTAAAACTCTTAATCCTTTAATACATAACTTGAATTCACGTAGCCTTTTACTATAAACTATGAATAATCTTCTGATCTGTGTAAAACATTCCCTTCCTTTAACTATTAACATTAAGTTCGAGAATTTCTGAACTCCTCAACTGGGATTTGTTCGGTAACAACAAACCTGTTCTACTTAAAACTTTCCTGTTAAAACATTGCCGACTGCGTACCACGGTTACCGATACATGTCACACGACTATAAAAATATGTTACACTACTATCTAAGTAGCATAAACTCTGCCTGATCAGTATACATAATACTAATCATAACCTATTACATGCCTGTTACATGCGACATGTTAGCTTAACGCGGATACGATGTGGAATAACTACATGCCACGGCATTATTCCTCTTTGGTTAAACTTACTATTCAAGTTAACTTTAAGTTACTGAGCTGAAACAGCTAGATTACCGTATTAAATGTGGCTTTCCTTGCAATGTACTTATTGTGCTAGAAACACATCCTTTAAATTTCTCAAACTGCTTCGATTCTCTTTTCTCATGAGTTTCGAGGTCTGAAACATTCCTCTACTTATCTAGTAAAATTTCCTGTTAGAACTGATGATAAATTCAAATCATCACTACTTACACATATTCTGTAACTTGAAAATTAATCTCTGAATGCCTTTCCTGTAATTCCTCTGACAAGGACTTCACAAACATCCTTTTCTCTAAACTTCAGCTTTGATTTGTCTGTTAACTCATAATTGGATTACTTCTCCGCTGCGCAACTCTGATTTAAACAATTAACCTTGGGATAGAAGTAATACACCACTATTACCATATAAAATCTCTTTGGCCAATCTTTTAACTTTATGACTTTGTAGTTACCATACATGACCATCTTACCTTATGATTCTCTTGTGGTTTAATCCACCTGTTAAACTTACTGATTGCTCGACGCTTGACTTTGCGTTTCCTTTTGAACATAAACAAAATTCTTACTTTCACGAAAATACGCCGAAACCTGTAAACAGTCTTTAACAATAAATATGAGCCCAACGATGCTCCTATTAAAACAACTTAAGTTCATACATTATTTACTTGTGGTAACTTCTAGAAACATTCTATGACTTCCGGAAATTCTCGTCTTTCATATACTTAATCGATTAATGAATCGAGTCTCATCCTGTAATTATCCGTAAGGATTTCACATCCACAACCTTTTTCCAAGACACTTAGGTCCACAAAATTCTAACATAACTCTTGGTTACTCCTTGGGTTTCTCCGGAAGTAATCCGTCTGGATATAACTCAACTTTTACCGGCTCTCCTGTAAATTCAAACACATGATACACCTCTTCGAGTACCCGACTAATAAATCTGTAAGCCTCAATACTTAATATTTTCCATTAAATCCTTCCTATAACTTATTATTGTATTCACAATTCCATTCTAATCTCGTTATCTGAATAATAGTCCATATGTCTTCTCGACCGTTGCCCTCTGCATGGTTTCGAACAATCCAAGGTAGGTATGTTCTACCATCTTAACACATACCAACATAAGGTGATCTTTGTCGGCTTACCCGAAAACGTGTGTAAGGAGCCCATCAAAAGAGAAAATAGAACTCCTTAACTTCAACTATAACTTTAACTGTAACTTGTGTATAAGTGACGTTCTTCCTGCTTAATCCTTGAAACCGGTCTGCTATAATCCATCAACATAAGATTCAATCTTTAATCCATAAATAAGTCCCTTACCTATCGACTATCAAAAACTCATCCGGTCAAAGTGCGCAAGTCCTTCCATCCTTACACACTTTATCCTTACTGAAAGTCCAGAGCTTCCAATCTTTAACTTGTCATTCCTTATTCCAAGTCGCTGGGTTTGGTACCACAATCCTTTGCATCTGCAGCCGGAATTAAAACTCTAGTTTACAATTCACTTTAACTTTTCAAATTTCGGTTCCCGTTAGGATTCCAAATCATTCTTCAGAGCATTATATAATTCTTTACTCTACACATCTCCTCGGAGAAGGCATCGTTCAATGATGCATCCAACTAGTTAAGGTACCTGACCTTACTCTTTAATACCTCTTATATTCCTGAAACTTTTCCGTTAACTGGCTCAGTTACTTCACTGTTAGAGAACCATCCTTTGACATTAAACACTTTGCCAAATTCGTCTTAGAATCTGACGTCTTAACCTTTACCCTTCGTACAATTCTTTCCTCCTTGGTCACATTCAGCTCTCGGATATTCGTCCTAACTGTCATATACTAGACTGAGTTGATCAGGCTCAACTAGATGTGACCTTTAGAACAACATCCGGAACCCAATGATTCCACTACTTTTATTGAATCTTAAATGATCCATGGCACGGTCTGAATCGACCTGCTCTGATACCAATTGTAACACCCATACTAACTTTAACTAGTATATTAGCATGTGCGTTAAACTGATACTGGATACATTTAAAAATTTCAACAATAATAATCATACATCATAAATGAATGAATACATGTTTACTCGTTTGTAGAAATAATCCAATACTATTACAATACTTATACAATATCCATTAAGCTCCTGAGCTGGAACACAACGAGCAACTGTACTCCATCCAGTATCTCTATGAAGATCTCCAACGCGAACCTCTGACTTACCTGTAAACCTGCACCAGAAGGAATGGGATGAGACATAATGTCTCAGTGAGCTCCAGCCCAACCAACTGTTGGCAACCACAGGGAACCTAGGGTCGCCATGCCTACCTTGGCAATCTTGGGGATTTCCTAGGATCGCCAAGTCTCTTATCTGTCTATGACTATAAGTCCTCCTGTAACTATGACTTTGAACTGCCTGTAACCTTTGCTGTAACTGCCTGTAACTATATCTGTATTCTGCCTATATCTTTAACTTAGTGATCAAGGGGAAACCTAGGATCACTTTCTGATAACTGTCTATAACTACAACTGTGAGTTTTCTGTGACTATAACTGTAACTGTCTATGAATTTTAACTATAATCTGCCTGTAACTGTAACTATGACTATAACTGTGAAACATAAAACAAATAAAGATGTTTTAGGTGTTTTATGTTAGCTGTTAGCGTTGAACAAACAATTAATCTGAGTTCATTTTACGGAGTGCATCCGGGTGGAGTAACCCCGAAGTACAACATCCCTATGACCCGATGAAATTCCTGACAATCAGGCTAACACCGGACTCCCTATGAAACGTGTGGACAACCCTCTCGGAGAAGTCCCATCCGGCGAATCCCGGAGTCTGCTGAACACGCCCTATGACTGTGAAACGTGCAAGCACGCCAATATCTGTGATCTTTGATTTCTTTAACTTTGATAAATGAGTATATATATATATGAATATACATATCTATTACTTTGATCATATAAACAATTCTTGTAACTCTTATCCTATAACACATGGTACTTGGCTTATCGTTCTCATAAGCCACCTATAATCGTTGGAGAACCGACACTATAAACTTAAGTTAAACTATGATTGATAAACCATTCCTGTTACTTTGTATCCTATTGTGAATACAACTAAAAACTTGATTCTCAAGCTATAACTCTTGTTTTCCTATCAAGGAATTCGGCATATCGTCGTCATATGCCGCTATAAGAATTTACCTATTCGATAAACCTCAATCCCTACATTTCCAAGCCTTGCACAATTCTTGCTCCTATACTTTTATAACCATTGGAAGCATTTAGAATGAGCTAAAATGATGGCTAAAGTTTCTAAAAGGTATTATAAGAAATCAGTTGCAAAAAGCCATTCCCGCGCGCACCAGGACCCCCAGAATAGCTCAACTAGGTTGTGCTGTTCTGGCTTGGTCGCTACAAGCGCCCAACTGGTCGCTACAAGCGCCACTGGTCGCTACAAGCGCCAGTCTGGTTGCTACAAGCGCGGGTAGGCAGGGAAAAATCCTGTCTGGTCGCTACAAGCGACAGCTCGTCGCTACAGCGACCATGACAGCACAGTCATGTGTAAAAAATGCGTTTTTCCACCATTTTTGCCCAATCAAAGGTACCCAAGCATCCAAAACATGCTAGGGATGATTTTCTATTACAAATTGATAGTTTAAAACATGTATGAGCAAGGAATTTGCAAGTATAGGAATTTAGGGTAAAAACCATAAAACTTTCTATAACTTTTCCTATGATTTCAAACACTATAAAACTCACAAAAGGGGATTCTAAAACCCCTAGGGAGCTCACCTCAAACTGATTTGGTGCTGGTTTAGCTTGCTTTCCAAGTTTCCTCAAAACCCTAGCTCATATCTCTTGCTCTTACTTGATTTTTCTTAACTTTTCTCATGTTCCAACTTTTCCCCAACAAAGCTTGTTTGAAATACATTTGATCTAGAGAGAGGATTGATGGATTGGAGCTTGATGATGGCAAGGAGAGGGAGGCGTGTGCCTAGAGAGAGAGGGAGAGGAGTTTATGAATTTTGAGAGAGAAGTGGAAGAAGAAAATGAGGAAAATATCTTAATTCCTCCTTTTAAATAATTCTTCCTTCCAAAATTACAACTTTGCCATTCTATACGTTTAATTTCTGTGATACTGTTAAAAGTCATGTTTAAGCGGGATATTACAGATAGCCAAATCCATTTGATCCCAATTTCATTATCTACAATTATAATAAGCGGCAATAAGCAAAATAAGAGAAAACAAAGATAAAATAACTTAATTATGACCTTGCATATGAAATGTTGGCAAAATCTTATAGTTCAAAACCTTGACGATGCTAATAATCAAGACCAATATTACTAATTATTGAAGCTCAAATCAGACATGGCAGTATAAAAGACCATGGTATAAAAATAAGAAGGAATTTTTTATCATGTGAAAATTTGCACATGTTAGGAAGTTCAAAATAGTAAGTTTGTTTTGGAACTTGTGCATTTAACATTAAATATATAACTTTTTAATAATTAACTATGAGAGAACACAACTGACAACAATATATGACATAAAAGTCTATTCAAATCTTGTAAGTTGGGTATCATTATCAAATTGAAAGAAGCTACTGATAATAACAATATAAAATGTGGCTATGTATAAATTTTCAAGCCTTGATCAACTGTCATTGAAATGATAAAATAATAACTAATAGTGGTAATTTATATGATTTCATATGCTGCATATGAAATTGATCTCAAAGAAATAGTACTTAAATATTCTAATATGTTTTATCATAAAACAACTTTGAATAATAATAATAATAATAATAATAACAACTTCATCGGACTTATAAGAAGCTAATTTTGTCCTTAGCACACTTCACAAAAAGAAACTAATAGGGTGAGAAAACTAATCCTTTGCCAAAGAAAGAAATATCAGGACCAAAAAGAAATTGACAAAATCAAGTCTCAAAGATAATTGACTTCATTGACCAAAAAAGAAATTGACAAATCTAGTCTAATAATCTAGTAAATAATTGACCAAAGTCTTGTATGTATTAAGCCTGAAAGCTAACTGACTTCATTGTCGAGTTATTGTTGCGTAGGACAAAGGATAAAAAAAAATAGTCAAACCAAGGAAATTATCAAAGCGACTTATTGGTAATTAAATCTATGCAAGTATATCATAATTCCCTTGCATAGTATACTGATCAAAGTTCCAAGATTGCAAGTATACTTGCATAGTAATCACAATTAAACTTGCATTTTCAATTAGTAATTGCTCTTCTCTGCCTCACGTAAATGTCACTTGCCCAATTTCATACATTTTATGCACCAACTTTTTCCATTATCTGTTAAACAGACTAAACTTAAATTCTACTACCAGCCCAGTCAAGTAAACTTATAGAAATGAAGTAAACTTATATAGGAGCTTTATTACTCAATTTTTGAATTAGCAGATATACTTACCGATCATAGATCTATGTCAGATGTCAAACAAAAGCTAGCAGCCGTAGTAGTACTAAAACTAAAAAATCCATTTTCGATTACAAAAAATTACACTCTAACAATATTTTGGTAATGTCAAATATATGCTTTATAACTTCGTGAACCAGTCTATCTTAAACACATTAAATACAATTTGACAATGTGGCACTTAAGTAAACAAAGATTTGAGCATGTAACAAAGAGAAAAAAAAATACAAACAATACTATTTTTCTTAACCCATGGAATACTATTTTTCAAAGAAAGTACTTTGACATGAAATCCCTTTTCAACTTCAAATCAAGTTGTAGAGATGAAGCAACTAATAAATATGATGCTTGGTAATGAAATTGTAGTAAGGATATAGTACAAACAATAAAACAAATTTAGAAAAGCCAACTTAGCAAAATTCAGAACACAATTCAATCTTAATTTACACACAGCAGCAACATATAAAATATAGGCTTAATTGGTATTTTGGTCCCCTAATTAATTTCCAATTTTCATTTTGGTCTCATAACTCGTAAAATCAACATTTTGGTCCCTCTTCTTTCTCTTCGTTATTCAAAAAAGTCCCTGGCTGTTAACTTTAACCTCAAATGTCTATGGGGCACCAACCTTAAGAGTGGTCCACCATAGATTCTATTAATTAATTTAATTTAAACCGTTTGATCTTTTTAAACGTGAGATTATAAGATTATGTTAAACGTGTCCAGCAGGCTCCAGATTATGCCGGATGGGACTTCTCCGAGAGGGTTGTTCACACGTATGTTAAAAGATTAAACATGTCCAGCAGGCTCCGGATTATGTCGGATGAGACTTCACCGAGATGGTTGTCCACATGTAAGGAATAAGTTGTGTCCAGCAGGTTCCGAATTATGTCGGATGGGACTTCTTCGAGAGGGTTGTCCACACAACGATAAGAGGAGTCCGGTGTTAGCCTCAGATAGGAATTTCACCAGTAGATGGGAGATGTATTTTGGGGTTACTCCACTCGGATGCACGCCGCAAAATGAATTCAGATAATCATTGTATGTTCAACGCTAACTTTCTAACTTAATGATAAAGAAAGGTATATATACATGTTTATGTAATACAATGAGAAATGACAGGGTAGTCATCATATAACAGTTATCAGAAGTGATCATAGTTTTACCCTTCGATCACTAATATGAGATTATGTATATGATAGAGACATATAGCGATCCTAGTTTTTCCCTTGATCGCGAGATATGTAGAGACTGACGGTGGTTGTAGTTTCCCCGAGATTGCCAAGAGTTAGTGCATGGCGGCCTTAGGTTCCCCTAGGTTGCCAACAGTAGGTTGGGCTGGAGCTCACTGAGACATTATGTCTCATCCCATTCATTCTGGTGCAGGTTCGCAGGTGGCACGATGCAAGGGTAAGGAAAAGGCTTTGGACTGATCATGCTGGTTTTAAGTTGTTTCTAACTTTTATGTGTTCAGATGTTGTATTATGATGTACAGTTTCATAGATGTTCTGTAATAGCAGTTGGATGTATTGATACTTATGTTATGTATCATTATGAGATAAACTTTCTGTATTGTAAATTAATGCATCCAGTACGAAACTTTAACACTCGTATAAGATCCTAGGCAATCTTTATACGGGTGTTACAATTTTAGATTACATCTTCATCCCCTAAATTTGAAGTCCCATGAACAATAAACAAATTTAAACAAAAACTTCATATTCACAAAAAAAGGGATATAAATTTGGTACCTAGGAAGCTAATTTTTTGTGGCATGTGTGATGTAAGCATTGTGTATGTCAACATGTCTTTTAATGGATGTATGTTTTAATTTAAAAATAATAGTGGAGGGAAAATTTGAAATTTGAATGTGTGATAGTAGTAAGAAATGTTTTTTAATAATAAACTAAAAAGATAAAATACTAACTCAAATAATAGCATCAAAATATGAGGTTAAAAGAAATTAAGTGCAAGAATTTGAATGTCTAAAAGGGATGAACAAAAGAACAGGCCACACCAATTTGAATAAAATGAACAAAAGAAACATGAACATGTGACCAAAATCTTGAAGAAGTTGGACATATTTAACTTATATTTTCTCTACAAATTCATACAAACAAAAAGATAAAATCTAACAATGTAATTATGAGTTCTCAATTCTCTTAATAGAAGATCTACCAAACTAATAACAACTAAAGCTCTCCTAAAACAAACCTTGAAACACAAAGGTATAGTATACAAACAAAAGAAAAGAGGTTGAAGTTGAATAAAATGAAATCAACCTTTGTGAAATCCAGCTTGTCTTTTGGCCTTCTTCACCCTAGTCAAGCAATTTAGCTGATCATTAAGAAAGCAATTATCAGTGAAATCCACAAAATGACCCCACTAATATAATTTCTACCAAAACAAAAACCAACAAAATAATAGTAACATCTGATTTTATTACTCCCAAAAAAAAATCATAAAAGTCACCCTAATAGCATGAAATCGTCATGTAGATTATTGTTGTCCTAAGAAATGGTTCTTAGAATGGGGTTGCTACACAAAGCAAAAGAACCAAATGAAAAACAAACCAGATATAAAAGGGGTAAATTCACTCAATTTTCAAAGGACAAACCCTTATATTGATTGATGCTTATAAGAAGCTGATTTTGTCCTTGACACATTTCACAAAAAACTTAATAGGGTAAAAAAAGCTAGTCTCATATTGCAATTGCAATTGCTTCAACTCTTGGTATCTTCAAAATTTGTTCAGCTTTTACTGCAAAAAAAAAACAAAAATTGTTCCATATCAATATCAAAACTAACAATATCATCCATTTTCTTATTGAGACATTTTCTCAAACACTTTGTGAGTGCTCAATTTCACATAAAAAAATCAAATACAAAATCATGTCAAAAATAAGACAAATTGAATAAAACATACATACTCTTGTTAATCTAAACACAAAAATAAGACAAATTCAAAACCAATTCCACAATTTATGAAACCATTAATGTTTCAACGGCTGTAAAGAAATTATATACTTGATTGAAAAAAGTTGAAAAAACAACCGTACAAAATAAGCAGAATCAAGTGTTAAAATACTTGAAAATTATGGGTTACAGTAAAAAGATATTTAAGGATCTAACAAAAAACAACAACATAAAAACAAAAAATCCCAACCTTGCTGTAGAAATCAAATAAGATGATAGCAGGTCAGTTTGATGGTTCCAAAGGATTGTCAGTATTCATCTTCGAATCTGATTCATGCACAGACAAAAAAACCAAACACTAATCACAACAATCTACAAATTCAAAACCGCTCATAACACTGATCATAAATAACAAATTAGAAAATAAAATTACCTCAACAATGATTCAAAGTACGACTTTAGATTTTTGCGAGAAAGAGATGGCGAGGATGAGTTATGGAGGGATGGGGAGTGAGGTGTTGCCATCTTTTGTTGTGGTAAAATGGTTTCTGAGATTTAGGGTTGTTATGATGTTGTTGACGTAGAAACAAAGGAATTATAATGGAGGATAGAGAAATATGTGATTCTGAAAGTAGAAAAGGGGAGAGAAAGAGATATGATTATGAATAATGGGAAAGGAAGAGATGAGAGAGTAAGGAGGGATATTGGATAGATTCAAATTTCAAATGGAAGGAAGAATGAAATGTATATAGAAGAAGAGGGAGTATGTTTCTGTGTTCAGAGTGATAGGGACTTTTTTTTACCATTTTTCTTCTAAACCCATTTAATGCCTCAGAAAAAAAGCTGGTAACGGTTGGTCTTTAGAGTTTGGTTGGACTTGTATTGGGCCTCATTTTACATGGATTTTTGTTTTTTTTTTCTTCTGAAAAATAGGCCCGAAAATTACATTTCTTGGAGGGAAAATAACACATTCCAATTTTTATGCCATAAAATGGATTATGATGATTTAAAAATTGTGAAAAATTGTGGATTTCATGGTTTTCTGATCCAAATTACTATAAGAGATGATAAAATGTACTTTGAAAATTTGATGATTTGGCATTGGATGCTTGAGAGTGTGACACATTGGATTGGAGGTCTAAAAATTGATCCATGGTTGTATATTATTAAGATTAAGATTAAGATGTATGTGCTAATTGATGCAAATAAATACAATAATAATTACATTAAATAAAATGATGTAAGTCAATAACCAAATGGTACAGCTGTAGATATGCATATAATGGTACATGATGTAATTGCAACAAATTAGGAATCTGGTTGATTTGGTCAACATAACCGTTGCAATGTACATGAGCTCCAATATATGATTCATAAATTTTTAATATTAAGAATATTATAACAACATAACTTAAATTTGAAGAATTCATATAAACCCCTCAAAACCCTCATCCAATAAACCTTTTAGTTCCCCAAACGATGAGTGTTTTGTATTATAAAAAAATATTAACCCCCCAAAGCCTTCCCCTCCCCTCCCAATATCCTTTATTTCTTCCACTTGCTCTTTCCTTTTTTCCAAAACCCTCTCCTCCCTTCCCCTCCTAACACGTAAACAAAGCCTTTAGAGAAACATGAATTGATCAATTTACCAACATAGTTGGTCATGCCACTGTATGTGGACTTGGAGTTGTTTAAAATTTAAATTAATTAGTAGTACTTTATTTATCCAAAAAGGGCCGTGTTACCTATCTCACAAGTCACAACTCACACAAAAGGGCTTATTAATTATTTTGATTGAATATTTTGTTCTTTGGTTTTGTTATAATTGACCGAAAAGGATGTATATTATTTGGTTTTGATAAATTACTCCATACATATAGATTTCATATTTTTAACCATTGAGAACTATAAGCCTTATAGTGAACTTACGGGCATAGTACGTGAGGATTGGCGATTTCAAGGTTCACTTTCTTTTGAAAGAAGATGATTAATACTCTTTTTCCTTTGCATCACAAAATGTGTGCCTACAATGAAAGTTTTCGTTTTGCTCATGTATATTATTGTTTTTTACGTTTCAATTCAGCCACTCAACTGTCTTCAATTCGTTCCTTGATATGATGATATATTCTTCACTGTGAGATCTTGTTTAGATTTTTTTTTTAAAGCAAATTCATTTTTTCTACCCAAAAACAGTTTGATGAGCAGAAGGACCAGGTAGCTGTTGAGCAGATTTTGCGAGTTGTTTTTCTAGATCCAGAGCGTCCAAGTCCAGTGAGTATTGAGATTTTCAGTGTACTGTTGTATTTGAGCCATTTTTTGTGGCTATTATTACATGACTTCTTTTTTCTTTCTGCACTAATTCATTTAAATATCTGTTACATTATTGTGGTCGAGACATTCAATATCAGCTATCTTTATTTTTGTCTATAAGTTGTCTGTATATAATACATTAATTGATTGTATATTACTTATGGGATTCTATTTTTCTTCATTAAGATTTTGGAAAAATTGCAGAAGACGCAGGGCCAAAAATTATTGGGGAAGGGCTTGTCATTGACCAATGGGTGCGTATGTTATTTGAATTTTGTTAAATGTTTTCTTTGCAATACTCACTTTTGGACAATGCTCATCTATCTATCTATCTATAATATAATTCCTGATTATGTTTTTTCAGAAAGAGAGGAGGGAAAGATTCTGCATAGAATGTTGGTCTGGATAAATTAATATCTGTTGGTCTTCAGAGAAGAGTTTTAAAATCACATGGTCTTTTTCTTGGAAAATTTTCAGGCGAATGGCAAGTGTGTATTGTAGTGAAAAGTGAAAACTATGTGTGGGTGTGGTGATCATTTTGTATGTAGATAAATGTCATTATGTTTTCAGGCTTTTTCGTTTGTGGAATAATAATATATTTTGATAGATTTATGTGAGAAATAGTTCATTCAAGTTCTCAAATGATTTGATGTTAATCTGTTTTGCTATGGCTCTATTTGTATGCAGATGGTAGACATTTAAAATATATATATATATATATATATATATATATATATATATATATATATATATATATATATATATATATATATATATATATGTATGTATAAATTTAATAGTATGTTTAGTTACAAATATTGAGGAATATGTTGACATTGATTTATCCTATATGTACCCTGTACTACTTGGAAGTAAGGAAAGATGAAACTGGGTCATGGATTTATCCTTAATAATTGATTGTTTATCAAAGTAGTAGTTCAGATAATCTCTCTCACAAAGAAGGTAATTTTTTGTATCATTTAAAAAAATATAATTGATAGAGTATAATGCGAAGTAATTGATAGAATTGTAATGAATGAATATTCAATGATATTACCTTCAAAAAAAAAAAGCTTAAATATGTATATAGTCCCTGCAAATAGGGCTCATTTGAATTTTAGTCCATGTACTTGTTAATCCTTCCAATTCTTCCCTGTAATTACTAATCACTTGAACTTTGGTCCTAATTACTATTTTTTGCCCATGTGTCAAGTATTTAGTGACGTGGCGCCTACATGGCATCAGGTGACTGGGTAATCACCAAGCTGTCTCAGCTTCTGACACATGAAGTTACATTTTTGCCCTTACTGAATCCTGACTCTGTAAAAAGACGAAATTGCCCCTGGCTTTCCACTCTTCTTTCCTGCCCAGAACTTCTTCTTTCTTTCTCATTTCTTCTTCCTTCTTTCTTCTTCCTTGTTACGATATCGTGGTCTGTTGAACGAGTACGAGAATCGTTCGTGACTGTTGGTGTTGGAGTTCGTTAGTTCGTTCTTCGTTCGTGTTGGGTTTTTGAAGATTGGCTACATTTTGCAAAAACATCTACTAGCCAGATGCTGGGACAGATGCTGTAGCATATGGAACAGCATTATGTGACTTGTGTTTTTCGCGCCAGCTAGCGCTTTATTTTTTTGTACGCAATCTTCCAAAGATTTGCTTGAAGATTTATTTTCCTCTAGCTTGCTGATCAAGGCGCATGTATCTGATGATGTGTAAAAGGCAGTCTTGCCTTGGTATTTTTTCCACAAGATATCGTTCTATATTTGGAAGCTTTTTATTATTTTCTAGAAGATTTTTCAGCTGGACCGGACAATGTCCACGCTCTGTTTTGAAGCCCAAACCCGTGCTATCTCAGTGTTATATATTTGTGAAGACAAACCCTAATGGGGTCACTGAAAACCGTGTGTGTTAGAAAAGCGTGTGTTTAAGGTTTTTAGGGTTTCTTTTGTTAGTTGTGAGCCTTGCTTGTATCTCCCTGATTCAAGCTAAGGACTGAGTTTGTTTGAGTTGTAATTGTAAGCTGCTCCTAAGCTTTTAAGTACGGAGTGAGTATGTGTTATTAGAGTGAGTTTCTCTTGCTTGTGCTTTTGTGTGATTTATAACAATATTGTCTGTGCTGTTGGTAGGAATTGAGACGGGGTCTCATATCTAGGAGTTCCTAGATAGAGTTGACACTGGTAGGGTCTTGGTGCAAAGTCAAGTAGTGTGTCTGCGTTGGTCTTTTCACTAGAACTATAATAGTGGATTCATTCCTGGATTGGTATCCCCCAGAGTAGGAGAGTTGCTCCGAACTGGGTTAACAAACTCACTGTGTACTTTATCTTTCTGCTGTGTCTCTTTTATTTCATGCTTTGTTACGCTGCGTTATTGTTATATTAGTTCTGCGTAGGACAAGTGCTCGGACAGTTGTGTAAACATTGTGCACAACATCTGTCAGTCAGGTTGCCAGGAATTTCAATTGGCATCAGAGCAGGCACCCTGTTCTGTGTGGGTGAGCTCCAGGGAAAGAATTTTCTGGCCTAATGGATAAAGAAGGAGGACTGGTGAACAGACCACCCCTGTTGGATGGGTCGAACTATGACATTTGGAAATCACGCATGACAGCATTCTTGAAATCTCTAGACAGCAGAGCTTGGAAGGCTGTGATTAAAGCATGGGTTCCTCCTAAAATAAAAGATGCGAATAATGTTGATACTGATGAGTTAAAACCAGAAGAGGAGTGGTCTACAGCAGAAGACACTGCAGCTATTGGAAACTCTAAAGCCCTGAATGCCTTGTTTAATGGTGTAGACAAAAACATGTTCAGGTTGATTAAACAATGTACTGTTGCTAAGGAAGCTTGGGATATCCTAAGAACAGCTCATGAAGGTACTCAAAAGGTCAAGAAGTCAAGGCTACAACTGCTGACAACACAGTTTGAGAATCTGAGAATGAAGGAAGGAGAGAGTGTTCATGACTTTCACATGAATGTGCTAGAATATGCTAACACATTTGAATCCTTGGGGGAAAAGATGTCTGATGAAAAATTGGTAAGCAAAATCCTCAGGTCCCTGCCTAAGAAATTTGATATGAAAATATGTGCTATTGAGGAGGCCCAAGATATTGGAAATATGAAAGTTGATGAGTTGATTGGATCTCTTCAAACTTTTGAATTGAAGGCTAATGAAAGATCTGAAAAGAAGGACAAGAACATTGCTTTCATCTCCAACACTGATGAAGATGATGTGGAGAGTAATTTAGATACTGATGAAAGCATCTATGAAGCTATTGTGTTGTTGGGCAAACAATTTAATAAAGTTCTGAAGAAGATGGACAGACGCCCTAGGACACATGCTCCGGACAACAGTCGCAGCATCTATAAAAATGCCAACAATCAGAGGAAACCTAGAACTGATGACAAAACCAATCAAAGCAAAGGGGTGCAATGCCATGAATGCGAAGGATATGGTCACATCAGAACTGAGTGTGCAACGTATCTGAAGAAACAAAAGAAGGTGATGACTGTTTCATGGTCTGATGAAGATGAGTCAGAAGAAGAACCTGAAACTGCAAAACATGTGAATGCCTTGACTGGAGTGTGTACATCTGACAATGATTCTTGTGATGAAGAGGTAACATATGATGAACTGGCTGATTCTTACAGGGAGCTATGTCTCAAAAGTGAGGAAGTTTGTAGAACTTTAGAAAAACAAAAGAGGACCATTGCTCTCTTGCAAGCTAAGAAGGACAAACTTCTGGAAATAAACTCAGATCTCAATGATGAAGTTATCTTACTGACTTCCAAGATTGACAATATGAACAAGCAACTGCGGATGATGAACAAAGGTACTGATGCTTTAGATGAAATTCTGGAGATAGGACAGAAACCTGGAGATTCTAAAGGTATTGGGTTTGACTACAGATCCTTGCCTCATCAGAAACAACTACCGGTGAGACAGTTTGTGCCATCTGTTAGTACTTATGATCTCACTATGTCAAGACAGATGCCCCAACATCAGGTGAGACAACGGGCAGCCGGATATAAGCCCAGATCAAAAGGAAGGTATAATGGTTGGGTATGCCACTACTGTGGAAGAAAAGGACATATCAGACCTTTCTGTTTCAAATTATATGGTTATCCAGACAGAACTTATTCACCAAGACCTGATCCCACAGTGAAGATCACCAAGAAGCAGTGGAAGCAAAAGAATGATAATCTCACAAGCAACACTGTGGATCCTAGAAAAACAGAACCTGAAGCTGATGAGACTGCTCAAATTGCTCATACATCTCTGAGAGTGTCATCCAGAAATGATTGGTACTTTGACAGTGGATGTTCCAGGCATATGACTGGAGATAAAAATTACTTAACTGATGTTATGCCTTATGCTACAAGTTTTGTGACTTTTGGGGATGGAGCCAAAGGAGAAATAAAGGGTGTAGGAAATCTTGTGAATGAGGGCCTACCCAAACTTGATAAGGTGCTTCTTGTGAAAGGATTAACTACTAACTTAATTAGTATTAGTCAACTGTGCGATCAAGGAATGAAGGTCAACTTTACAAAGAGTGAATGCTTAGTTTCTAATAGTAAAGGGGACATCCTGATGAAAGGTGTTAGATCAAAGGACAATTGCTAATTGTGGGTCTCTCAAGATAAAGCGAAGTTATCTACTTGTCTAATAACCAAAGAAGATGAAGTAAAACTATGGCACCAAAAGCTTGGACATCTGAATCTCAGAAGCATGAAGAAAGCTATTGCTGAAGGAGCCATCAGAGGTCTACCAAAACTTCAAATTCAGGAAGGTAGTATATGTGGAGAATGCCAGATAGGAAAACAGACCAAGATGCCTCACCAGAAGCTGCAACATCTGTCCACATCCAGAGTTCTTGAGCTATTACACATGGACTTAATGGGACCTATGCAAGTCGAAAGCTTAGGTGGTAAGAAGTATGCATTTGTTGTTGTTGATGATTTTTCCAGATATACTTGGATAAATTTCATTAAGGAGAAATCAGACACTTTTGAAAAATTCAAGGATCTTTGCTTACAACTTCAGAGAGAAAAGGATTGTGGGATTGTTAGAATCAGAAGTGACCATGGGAAAGAGTTTGAGAATGGTAAGTTCTCTGATTTTTGTATTTCTGAAGGAATATTTCATGAGTTCTCTGCACCCATTACTCCCCAACAAAATGGGATAGTTGAGAGAAAGAACAGGACTTTGCAAGAATCTGCCAGGGTTATGCTACATGCGAAGAAGCTGCCATTTTTCTTTTGGGCTGAAGCCATGAACACAGCCTGCTATATTCATAATAGAGTGACTTTGAGAAAAGGTACATCTACAACCTTGTACGAGCTATGGAAGGACAGGAAGCCAACAGTGAAGCATTTTCATGTCTTTGGTAGTAAGTGCTATATTTTAGCTGACAGGGAACCAAGAAGAAAGATGGATGCTAAAAGTGAAGAGGGAATTTTTCTAGGCTATTCAACAAACAGCAGAGCCTATAGAGTATACAACTCCAGAACCAAGACAGTGATGGAATCTATAAATGTTGTTGTAGATGATGAAGGTAATAATGTTGTGCCAGATGATACGACATTTGACTCAGCATCTGACCTGCAGGAGGAGAAGAAAGAAGATGAAGCAAGTAGTAAGCAAGATTCTGAAGTAACTGGTCCAGAGAAGACTGCTCCCAACAAAGGACCATCTATCAGAGTTCAGAAAAACCATCCCATAGATCAAGTCATTGGCGATCCTAACCAAGGGATCACAACTAGAAGGAACTATGATGAGGTATCAAACTCTTGCTTTATATCTAAATTTGAACCAAAGAATGTTAAGGAAGCTCTAACTGATGAGTTCTGGATAAACTCTATGCAAGAAGAATTAACTCAGTTCAAGAGAAGTAATGTGTGGGACTTAGTTCCTAGACCAGATAATGTGAATGTCATAGGTACCAAGTGGGTTTATAAAAACAAGTCTGATGAAAATGGTACTATCACTAGAAACAAAGCTAGACTAGTTGCACAAGGATATGCTCAAATTGAAGGTGTAGACTTTGATGAGACTTTTTCTCCTGTAGCTAGGTTGGAATCTATTAGATTGTTACTTGGAATTGCATGCATACTAAAATTCAAGCTGTATCAGATGGATGTCAAGAGTGCCTTTCTCAATGGGTACTTAAATGAAGAGGTCTATGTGGAACAGCCTAAAGGTTTCATTGATCCATGTTTTCCAAACCATGTTTACAAATTGAAGAAAACTCTATATGGCCTGAAGCAAGCCCCTAGAGCTTGGTATGAGAGACTTGCTGAGTTTCTAATTAATCATGGCTATAGGAAGGGAGGAAATGACAAAACCTTGTTTGTGAAAGATGAAAATGGACAGCTGATGATTGCTCAAATATATGTAGATGACATAGTCTTTGGAGGAATGTCTGACCAGATGATAGAGCATTTTGTTCAGCAAATGCAATCTGAATTTGAGATGAGTCTTGTAGGTGAGCTAAAGTTCTTTCTTGGTCTTCAAGTGAAACAGATGGAAGATACTATATTTATCTCTCAAAGTAAGTATGCTAAAAATATAGTCAAGAAATTTGGGATGGAAAATGCTGCTCATAAAAGAACTCCTGCTCCCACACATGTGAAATTATCAAAGGATGAGAAAGGTGTAGATGTTGACCAAAGCATGTATAGGAGTATGATAGGGAGTCTTCTATATCTTACAGCAAGTAGGCCTGATATCACATTTGCAGTTGGAGTGTGTGCAAGGTACCAAGCTGAACCAAAAATTAGTCATCTGACTCAGGTAAAGAGAATTTTGAAGTATGTGAATGGTACCAGTGACTACGGTATGTTGTACTCTCATGGGGAAAGCACTGTGTTGTTTGGGTATTGTGATGCTGACTGGGCTGGAAGTGCAGATGATAGGAAGAGTACTTCTGGTGGATGTTTCTTTCTGGGTAACAATCTTATATCCTGGTTCAGTAAGAAGCAAAATTGTGTTTCCTTGTCTACAGCTGAAGTTGAGTACATAGGAGCTGGTAGCAGTTGTTCCCAATTGTTGTGGATGAGACAGATGCTGAGTGAATACAATGTCAAGACAGATGCTATGACATTATATTGTGACAATCTGAGTGCAATCAATATCTCCAAAAATCCTATACAACACAGCAGGACTAAACACATTGACATTAGACATCATTTTATTAGGGATCTGGTTGAAGAAAAAATTGTTACTCTTGAGCATGTTGCAACTGAAGAGCAATTAGCAGATATCTTTACCAAAGCTCTTGATGCTAATCAATTTGAAAAATTAAGACGGAAGTTAGGGATATGTTTATTTGAGGAATTGTAGCAATTAATTTATGAGAGGCGTGCAGCTATTATTTTCTCCCTCCTCAATCACTTGATGCACGTCATTCAAGGAGGTTATTTCCAACTTTCCTTTTTCAAACCGCGCACACGCTACCATCATTTCTTTTGTCTTAACTTCTCCCAACTTCTCAACTCCTCTCTTGCCGCTCTCATCATCATTCAAAAATCGCCCTCTCTTCATTCCTTCAAACACCAAATCATCACTATGTCTGATTCTACTTCTCATCAAAACATGCAAGATCAAACTTCTGAACCTCCCTCTGCAACGATTATCACCGACGCCCTACCTCTCACTACCATTCTCAGCTCTCCTACAAAGAAGCGACGTACTAGGTCGTCTGCATCACGAAGGAAGGCTCCTGCAAAATCTAGCAAAGCTACCTCTTCTACTGCGGTGAACACGAGGTCGAAATCGAAAGGTAAGACATCTACCACTCCCGCTGTTCAACATATAGGACTTAGCATGGATGATCTGTACTGTAAGGACAATCCATTTATATCGAATGTTGTCGAACCAAATGTTGACCCTTCTGGCAACAAATCTGAGAATTTTGCTGTTGAAAGTACTGTAGCTCCGTCTGAAACCCTAGGTCCTGATAATCCTAAGGTATCTGACAACCAATACTGGGAAGAAGCCCATGTATGGTCCTCCCAAGGCTGGGAGCAAGAAGGTGGCTCAAAGTGATTAGAAGAAGAAGAGCCTCAAAAGGAAAGATCCCCCCACTAGTGATTCTGATTTTGAGGTTGCTGAGACTGATGCTGCCACATCTGGTGGAGCTTCTAGAAAAACAATGAAGGGTATGAAGATCCCTTTAACCATCCCTCCAGCCCCTCTGGATAATGTCTCTTTTCATTTGGAAAGTGGTTCTTCTAGGTGGAAGTTTATATACCACAGAAGACTAGGACTGGAAAGAAATCTGAAGGAAGAAGTGTTCAAATGCAAAAAGCTGGTTGATGTGTTGGAATATGCTGGACTGATGAAGACTGTGAAAAATCTGGGTCCCTGTTATGATAAGCTGGTCAGGGAATTTCTGGTAAATGTTTCTGATGAGTGTGATGATTCTTGGAATCCTGAGTACAGGCAAGTTTTTGTTCGAGGTAAATGTGTCAACTTCTCCCCTCTGGTTGTCAACACCTACCTTGAAAGATTTGTTGAGGAGACTCCTGGGCTGCAGGTTACTGAGGACACCATCTGCAAGGCCATCACAGGTAACAAGATTAAGCATTGGCCTAGGCATTTGTCTTCTGCACAACTCTCTCCCATGTATGCTGCTCTGAACAAGATCTGTGCTCAAAATTGGACTCCAACTACTCACTCCAATTCTGTTGCTTCTGGTTTGGCTAAGTTAATTTATGCTGTGGGTACCAAGACACCTTTTGATTATGGGGCCTACATCTATTATCAGGTTTTGGAGCATGCTAAGTCTTTTGCCATCCAGTTTCCTATTGCCTTTCCCACTCTCATGTGTGGTATTATTCTTCAGCAACACCCAGATATTCTGATCAGTACTGATGAACCTTGCAAGAGGCCTGGTCCTATGGCTTTGGATTGTAGTTTGCTGTCTGAGGAACATGCTGCTGACTTAGCTGGTACTTCTGTCCGACCACCTAGTGTGCTCACTAGAAAGCAGATGATTGCAGATCTCACTGAGACTAGTGTGGCTCTTGGAGCTAGAAAGATGAAGATTGACCGGATTATTGCAGCTTTGAAGGCTGAATCTGAAGCTGAGGGTGAGCAGGATGAAGAAGAAGGAGGGACTAAGACTGCTGCTTCTGCTGGTGATACTGAGGATGACTTTGATGATTTCTGATTTTGCTGTTTTGTTCTGTTCTCCATTGTTGTACTCTTTTTGCCTTTTGTTGACTGGGCTAGGCCCTGAATTTCTTATGCACCGCCTTTGGTCTGTAATATGCACAATATGTGGTTTTTCTCTTATGAGTATGCTTGGATGTTATCTTATTTGTCAGAATTTGTGGCTAAAAAGGGGGAGTAGTTGCAGTTAGCATATAGCTTACATTAAAATGGCTGTTTGTTTGCATGGTTATGTATGGTTACATGTGTTGAGGGGGAGTACTTACATGTGTTGAGGGGGAGTACTGTATGATGTGTTGATGGTTATGTTTTTGAGGGGGAGCCGTTACTTGGTGGTGTGTGAAAAATTTATTTTTTTTCCCTGGTGTTGTTCTTCTTTGTGAATCCACTATATGAGAGTTTATGTCTCTCTGGTTGTTCCTATGAGGCTAGATGTTTGTCTTATCTGTTGCTGCCTCTGATACTACTTGCAAGTTATCTTTGTCTATATTTCTCCCTTGGAAGTAGTCTCGTTATATGCTATGATATTCTCTTTCTTTGATGTGTGCCTATGTTGACTTGAAGGAAATTATCTGTGTATCTCCCAAAGAACTGGCTCTAGAGTGTTTTAGACAAAAATTTGCCAAAGGGGGAGATTGTTGGGTTTTTGAAGATTGGCTACATTTTGCAAAAACATCTACTAGCCAGATGCTGGGACAGATGCTGTAGCATATGGAACAACATTATGTGACTTGTGTTTTTCGCGCCAGCTAGCGCTTTATTTTTTTGTACGCAATCTTCCAAAGATTTGCTTGAAGATTTATTTTCCTCTAGCTTGCTGATCAAGGCGCATGTATCTGATGATGTGTAAAAGGCAGTCTTGCCTTGGTATTTTTTCCACAAGATATCGTTCTATATTTGGAAGCTTTTTATTATTTTCTAGAAGATTTTTCAGCTGGACCGGACAATGTCCACGCTCTGTTTTGAAGCCTAAACCCGTGTTATCTCAGTGTTATATATTTGTGAAGACAAACCCTAATGGGGTCACTGAAAACCGTGTGTGTTAGAAAAGCGTGTGTTTAAGGTTTTTAGGGTTTCTTTTGTTAGTTGTGAGCCTTGCTTGTATCTCCCTGATTCAAGCTAAGGACTGAGTTTGTTTGAGTTGTAATTGTAAGCTGCTCCTAAGCTTTTAAGTACGGAGTGAGTATGTGTTATTAGAGTGAGTTTCTCTTGCTTGTGCTTTTGTGTGATTTATAACAATATTGTATGTGCTGTTGGTAGGAATTGAGACGGGGTCTCGTATCTAGGAGTTCCTAGATAGAGTTGACACTGGTAGGGTCTTGGTGCAAAGTCAAGTAGTGTGTCTGCGTTGGTCTTTTCACTAGAACTATAATAGTGGATTCATTCCTGGATTGGTATCCCTCAGAGTAGGAGAGTTTCTCCGAACTGGGTTAACAAACTCACTGTGTACTTTATCTTTCTGCTGTGTCTCTTTTATTTCATGCTTTGTTACGCTGCGTTATTGTTATATTAGTTCTGCGTAGGACAAGTGCTCGGACAGTTGTGTAAACATTGTGCACAGCATCGGTCAGTCAGGTTGCCAGGAATTTTAGTTCGTTCTGTCGTTCGTGGTTGTTTTCGCAGGTTTGTTGTTATTGTTGTTTCTCGAAATGTGAAAAACCTAAATCTGATGTTGCTGCGTTTTTTTTGTTTTATATTTCTGAATGAAATGTTGTTGTGCGCTCTCTAAAAAAAACGCTCGAGGTCGTAAGGACGCTCGGAAAGAAATGCGGAGTCGCCACCAAAGTTTTTATTTTAAAGGGGAACGTTGATAAACCCCTTGAGTTTTATTTTTAAAGGGAAACGATAATAAAACCCTTAACGATGAGGAAAGGATGGTCATCGCAACCATTATCGGGTTCGGGAGTCGATTATGCAAGGGGAAGGTATTAGTACCCCTCACATCCGTTGTACTCAACGGGAACCTCCTAGTTAGTTAAGGCTAAAGTGTTTTTAAAGTTTTGCTTGCTATGCTTGAATATATAAAAGGGAAATAGAAAAAATATATGAAGAGGAAAAAGAAAGTTTTTATTATTGTGCTTGACAAGAGTGGGCTCTTGCTCCTACGTATCTCCTGGTGCGATGGAGAATTCAAAGCTACATAGTTCTTTGATAGAAAAACGTTTATTTGTTGGTTGTTTTTAAAGAACGATGCTTTTGATCGTATTCTTGCGATTAAACGTAGCTTGTATGCTCGCGCGTGGGAGGCTTAAGCGTTTGTTCGAATCGCGTTAGAATTGATAAAAACCTGTTCAAAGGTTTGAATTGACCACGGGGGGCCAAAAAAAATGGTTCATTTGGTCACGGGGGACCAAGAATAAACTCAAATGACTTCGGGGATGCAAGAAATAAACTCAATTGACTACGGGGAGTCAAGAATAAACTCAAATGACTACGAGGAGTCGAGAAATGAGTTTAAGTTGACCACGGGGGGTCAAGAAAGGTTCCGTTGGTCACGGGGGACCAAGAATAAACTCAAGTGACTACGGGGAGTCGAGAAATGAGTTTAAGTTGACCACGGGGGGTCAAGAAAGGTTCATTTGGTCACGGGGGACCAAGAAAAGTTTCAAGTGTGTTGGATGTGTTTTATGTTTTGGTATTTTGAAAATAGAATGACGATTGTCCGAACAACGAGACATACGTCAAGTATTCGTTCAATCGGGGAATGGAGAGACATACGTCAAACCATTCCTTTTTCATTCAAGTTTATCGTTGAAACTTAAAATGTATTTTTTGGTTAAGTTTGAAAAGAATGACGATTGTCTAAACAACGAGACATGCGTCAAGTGCTTGTTCAATCGGGGAATGGAGAGACATACGTCAAACCACTCCTTTTTCATTCAAGTTTGTTGTTGAAACTTAAGAAATCCCAAATAATAGCAAAAACACTTGGTTTAAAACTTAAAACAAGTTTGTTACCCAAATTAGTTGTTGCAACCTATGAACAAGTTTGTTTTTTCAAGTTTGTTGAGCAAGTTTGTTTAAAAATGAACAAGTTAGTTATTCAAACTTATGAACAAGTTTGTTAACCAAAATTGTTATTGAAAAATGAACAAGTTTGTTGTTCAAGTTTGTTTTTGAAAGTCAATGAACAAAGCTTGTTGTTCAAATTTGGTTTTGAAACTCAATGAACAAAGCTTGTTGTTCAAGTTTGGTATTTAAACTTGTGAATTTCCCACTACATGCAAAAACTTGTTATGTTTTGAACAAAAAAAATGAGTTTTAATCCTTTTCAAAGAGAGTTCAAAAGGAAAGTCAGGTTCTGAACCTTAAACAGATGCCCAGAAGTGCTTCTGAACCTTAAAAAATGCCCATAAGTGCTTCAGAAGCTGAAATCTTGAGTTTGAGTGAACAGTACTTCAGAAGCTAAATTTCAGAGTCTGAAGTACTGTTCAGACGTTGACTTCGGTTGACCCTCAGAAGCACTGTTCATGGGTTGACTTTTGTTGACCCTCAGAAGCACTGTTCATGGGTTGACTTTTGTTGACCTTCAGACTCTGAACTTCAGAGTCTGAAGTACTGTTCAGACTCTGCTTCTGAACTTATTTCAGAACCTCAAAGGGGTGAAAAACTTTCGAAATTGATTAGAAAAAGAAGTATACCACTTCTGTTTTAGTGTTTTGCAACCTTTGGGATTTTTTTGAAGTTTCAAAAGATGTTTCTTAGTTCAAAATGAGTTTAAACAAACACTAAGAATGCAGAAAATGATGTTGTTGAGTATTTTGGTGTTGGCTGCATTGTTTGGCAAAACCAAGGTATTGAATAGAAGCATCTCCATATGTAGAACATTTCTTCAGTTGGAAGTCTTTCATTTTGAAGCTGTTCAGAAGCTCAAAATTACATCAGAAGCTGAATGCTCATCAGAAGCACTGTAGCACTTCAGAAGCTGATTCAGGTTCTGAAGCCCAGCGTTGACTTTTGTTGACCTCATCAGAAGCTGGGTTTTCAGAATTGTTTTGGCATGAATCTTTGCAAGATTGATCAAGGAATTATTCACGCGTATTGCTTCTAGAATGATGATTTATTTGAAGAAGATTTTATTGAAGATTTGGTTCAAAGATATGAAATTCATATTTTCCTGTTATAATCTTTAAAAGATTCAGTACAGTTTTATTTGTTACATTATTGGACCAATCTTATTTCAGTAACAAATCAAATCAGAAGATTAGTTTTATTTTGCAAGACTGAAGGCTATATAAGGAGGAGGGCTGCTGCTATTCAAGATATACGAATTTAGAGTTTAAGATCAGAGAATTGAGTCTTAGTGGTTTTTAAGCTTTTGCTTTATTTTTGTACGCCACTCATGTGCTTTGAGTTGGTTTAGGATTGTTTTGAGTTGTAATCACTCTAAGCCTGTAGGTATGAGTGATGTCTTTGTGTATTGAAGTTGTCTTCAAAAACAGGGGAGTTTTTGTGTTCAGAACTGGGTTAAGTTCAAAGGGTAGTTCAAGTAGCTGGGTTGCAATTACTTGAATAGGAAGTTAGTGGTCTCTAATACTCAACGTGTTGGGTAGAATTCAAGACTAGGAGGAAGTTAATTGCTTAGGCTGGGAACTGGGAGTCAGTGTCTTGAGTCATAAGGATTAATTCCTATAGTGGAATTCCTTCCTGGATTGGTATCCCCCAGAGTAGGAGGTGTTTACTCCGAACTGGGTTAACAAACCTCTGTGCCTTTTTACTTTCCTGCACTTTAATTTGCTGCTTGTGTGTGTTTGTGTTTGTGCTCTGTTTTGCAAATTATTGTGTCAAGTGTGTTGTTCAGAACCTGTTTGGTTCAGAACCTGATTTCTCTTTAGTATTGCCTGGCCAGAATTTCAATTGGCATCAGAGCAGGCACCCTGCCTGTAATTTGGGTGAGATCCAGAGGACTTAATATCTGGCAAGCATGGATAGAGAAGGAGGCTATGTCAATAGACCACCCCTACTAGATGGCACAAACTATGAGTATTGGAAGTCTAGGATGTGTGCATTCTTAAAATCTATTGACAGCAGGACTTGGAAATCTGTGATTAAAGGCTGGGATCATCCTGAGGTTTTGGACAAAGATGGTAACAAAACTGGAGTATTGAAGCCTGAAGAGGAGTGGACCAAAGCTGAAGATGACTTGTCTCTGGGAAATTCAAAAGCTTTGAATGCTATTTTCAATGGTGTTGACCAGAACATGTTCAGACTTATCAAACAGTGTACTGTTGCAAAGGAGGCCTGGGAAATTTTAAAGACAACTCATGAAGGGACTTCTAAGGTGAAGATGTCCAGACTTCAGTTACTGACCACCAAGTTTGAGAACCTGAAGATGAAGGAGGATGAATCCATTCAGGATTTTTACATGAATGTGCTGGATATGGCAAATTCCTTTGATTCTCTTGGGGAGAAGATGTCTGATGAGAAGCTAGTAAGAAAAATCCTCAGGTCCCTGCCCAGAAGGTTTGATATGAAGGTGACAGCTATTGAGGAGGCTCATGATATTTCTGCTATGAAGGTTGAAGAGCTCATTGGTTCTTTGTTAAATTTTGAGACTGCATTCTGCAAACAGCCTGATAAGAAAGGGAAAGGTATAGCCTTTACTGTGAATACTGAAGCTGATGATCAACAAGAGTCTGAAGAGGATGACTTATCAGAAGCTCTTGTGTTGCTGGGAAAACAATTCAACAAGATTCTGAAGAATGTTAACAGAAAAGCCAAAGCCAAAGGTCAGAACTTCAGATTCAATAACAAAAAGCAACAAACTGATGAGAAGAAGACCAAATCTGAAGAGAAAAGTAACCAAGCCAAAGGTGTGCAGTGCTATGAGTGTGAGGGCTATGGGCATATCAAATCTGAATGTCCTACTTTTCTTAAGAAGCAGAAGAAAAGCCTAGCTGTTGCATGGTCTGATGATGGTTCTGAAGAAGATGATGATAGTGAATCTGGTATGTGTGATACTGGTCTCGTAGTAAGGTCAGGAGCTATCTTAAAGAAGGAACCTGTTTTAGAATCTGAGACCTTTTCAGAGTCTGACTCAGAGTCTAAAGCCTCATATGTGTCTGAAGCTGCTAAAACCTCATATGATGAACTAGCTGATAACTACAAGAAGCTGTATACCAGAAGTGCTGAGGTTTGCAAACAAGTTTTGGATCAGAAGGAGACTATTCTTCAACTGGAGGCTGAAAAAGGTGAACTGTTAGTGCAGAATTCTGATTTAAAAGAAGAAGTGAACCAACTGAACTCCCAACTTGATCAAATGAAGAAGCAAGTAAAGATGTTGAACTCTGCTACTGATAAGTTGGAGGACATTTTGGGGAATCAGCAACAAGGAAAAACTGGTTTAGGTTTTGTTGATCAGACTCAGATTCCTAAACAGATGAATTTTGTTCCTGCTACTCAAACCCATGATTCTATGATTGGAACATCAAAGAGGAGACCTCAGAAACAAGCCCAGATGCCAGCTCAGAAGCAAGCTCAGAAGAGACCTCAGATGCAAGGTCAGAAGCATGTTCAGATGCTACCTCAGAAGCAATCCCAGAAATTTCTCAGAAACAGAAGGAGGAGAAATCATCCATGGGTCTGTCATCATTGTGGAAAGAGAGGGCATATCAAACCATTCTGCTTCAAACTTTATGGCCATCCTGAACATTTTCAGTATAGAAGAGTTGAATCAGCTGCACCCAGACACAATGTTCAGAAGGTGTGGAAGCCTAAAGTTCAGAATGTAGGCCTTATAGCTCATACTTCCTTGAGAGCCACTTCAAAAGAAGATTGATATTTTGATAGTGGGTGTTCAAGGCACATGACTGGTGTGAAGAAGCTACTGAGCAATATCAGATCATACTCCAGAAGTTATGTAACATTTGGAGATGGTGTAAAAGGTCAGATTCTGGGTATTGGTGATTTGATCAGAGAAGGGTTGCCCAGACTTAATGATGTGCTACTGGTGGAAGGATTAACCTGTAATCTGATCAGTATTAGCCAGCTATGTGATCAGGATTTAAAAGTGAATTTCAACAAGCAGGAGTGTATTGTTACTGATCAGGATGGAAAAACTCAGATGAGGGGCTGCAGATCCAAAGACAATTGTTATTTGTGGGTTTCTGAAGAAGAAAGAAGTCTGACTTCTTGTCTTATGAGCTCAGAAGAGGAAGTCAAACTCTGGCACCAGAAACTAGGACATTTGCATTTGAAAGGCATGAAGAAAATCCTAAGTACTGAAGCTATCAGAGGTGTGCCTAATCTGAAGATCAATGAGGACAGTGTTTGTGGTGATTGTCAGATTGGTAAACAAACAAGAAAGTCTCATCCCAGATTAGTTCACCAGGTAACTACCAAAGTACTAGAACTTGTTCATATGGATTTAATGGGGCCTATGCAAGTAGAAAGTATTGGAGGAAAAAGATATGCTTTTGAAGTATTTAAAGACTTATGCATTCAACTACAAAGAGAAAAAGACTGTGGCATAGTCAGAATCAGAAGTGACCATGGCAAAGAATTTGAAAACAAGAGTTTTTCAGAATTCTGTGCTTCTGAAGGTATAAAGCATGAGTTTTCTGCACCTATCACACCTCAGCAAAATGGTGTAGTTAAGAGGAAGAATAGGACATTAGCAGAATGTGCAAGAGTTATGCTGCATGCAAAGAAGCTGCCATATATGTTCTGGGCTGAAGCAATGAATACTGCCTGTTATATTCACAATAGAGTCACTTTGAAGAAGGGTTCTACATCAACTCTGTATGAATTGTGGAAAGGGAGAAAGCCTACAGTCAAATATTTCCATGTTTTTGGGAGTAGATGCTATATTTTGGCTGATAGAGAAAATAGGAGAAAGCTGGATTCTAAGTCTGATGAGGGTATATTCCTTGGTTATTCAGTGAACAGCAGAGCTTACAGGGTGTTTAATTCCAGAACCAAGGTTGTGATGGAGTCCATAAATGTGGTTATTGATGATTTGTCTGCTGAGAATGAAAAGAATGAGCCTGAAGTTGTTCCAGAGTCTGAAGCCTCAGAAGAACAAACTTCAGAAGCAGAAAAGCATTCAGAGTCTGAAGAAGCAGAAGATCAACCAGAACAAGTTCCAAATGGTAAAGGGCCATCAATTAGAGTTCAGAAGGATCATCCTAAAGACTTAATCATTGGAAGCTTAGATCAAGGTGTCAGAACCAGGAGATCAGAACCAACTGCTACTGATTCATGTTTTGTATCTAAGTTTGAACCCAAAAATGTGAAAGAAGCCCTAACTGATGAATTTTGGATTGAAGCAATGCAAGATGAGTTGAATCAATTCAAAAGGAGTGAAGTATGGGATTTGGTTCCAAGACCTGAAGGGTTGAATGTGATTGGCACTAAGTGGATATTCAAGAACAAAACAGATGAAAATGGTACTGTAGTCAGAAACAAGGCAAGGTTGGTTGCTCAGGGTTATACTCAAGTAGAGGGATTGGATTTTGATGAAACCTTTGCACCTGTGGCCAGACTAGAGTCCATAAGATTGCTGTTGGGTGTATCCTGCATTCTCAAGTTCAAACTGTTCCAGATGGATGTGAAGAGTGCATTTCTGAATGGTTATCTGCAAGAAGAAGTGTATGTTGAACAGCCTAAGGGTTTTGTGGATCATCAGTTTCCAGATCATGTGTACAAGTTGAAGAAAGCTTTGTATGGATTAAAGCAAGCACCAAGAGCATGGTATGAAAGGCTCACTCAATTACTTGTGGCTCAAGGTTACAGAAAAGGAGGTTCTGATAAGACTTTGTTTGTGAAGAATGAACATGGAAGTCTGATGATTGCTCAGATTTATGTGGATGACATAGTGTTTGGAGGGATGTCTCAGAAGATGGTCAAACTGTTTGTTCAGCAAATGCAATCAGAGTTTGAAATGAGTTTGGTTGGAGAGCTGACTTACTTTCTTGGTTTACAAGTTAAGCAAATCGAAGATACCATCTTTATTTCTCAAAGTAAATATGCCAAGAACATAGTGAAGAAGTTTGGTATGGAATCTGCTGCTCATAAGAAGACACCAGCTGCTACTCATCTGAAGCTAACCAAAGATGAACAAGGAATATCAGTTGATCAAAGTCAGTACAGAAGCATGATAGGAAGCTTATTATATTTAACTGCAAGCAGACCTGATATCACTTATGCTGTTGGAGTATGTGCAAGATATCAAGCTAATCCTAAGATGAGTCATCTGACACAAGTGAAGAGAATTCTGAAGTATGTGAATAGCACAAGTGACTATGGAATCATGTATTCACACAGTTCAAGTTCTGAACTGATGGGATTTTGTGATGCTGACTGGGCTGGAAGTGCTGATGACAGAAAGAGCACTTCAGGAGGTTGTTTCTTCTTAGGAAATAACTTGATTTCATGGTTCAGCAAGAAACAAAACTGTGTGTCATTATCAACTGCTGAGGCTGAGTATATTGCTGCTGGAAGTAGTTGCTCACAATTGGTGTGGATGAAGCAGATGCTGGAGGAATACAACATTGAACAGGGAACCATGACCCTATTTTGTGACAATCTGAGTGCTATTAATATCTCTAAGAACCCTATTCAGCACAGCAGAACTAAACACATAGATATCAGACATCATTTTATCAGAAACCTTGTGGAGGACAAGATTGTTCAGCTGGAACATGTAGCTACTGAAGAACAAGTTGCTGACATTTTCACAAAGGCCTTGGATGCTAAGCAGTTTGAAAACTTAAGGAGCAAGTTAGGTGTGTGTTTGCATGAAGAGTTATAGCAATTACTGCAAACTGGATGTGAGGAAGATAGAGTACCTGCCAGTTGTGCCTATGCTAAGTGTGATCCTGTGTCTGAATCTGATAGCTTTTCCAGGATCTGTGTTACTTGTTTTGATTTTATTCCCTATATGAAGACTATGTTTTGTCAGAATTTTGTGGCTAAAAAGGGGGAGAAAATCTTATGTATTATGTAATGTGTTGGCTCTGATACCAAAAGTCTTATGCAAAGTGTTGCTGCTCAGAAGTTCAAATTTCAGATGTTTATTAAGGGGGAGTATGTGTCTCAGGGGGAGTACAAGTTTGTTATATTCCTAAAGAAGAGTGATCCTGAAGAAGATTTGTGCTCAGCTCCTGAAGTGTGCTCTGATACCTTTTGGTAGTAAGGGGGAGTTTGTTTGTGAAGCTTCAGGGGGAGTATTATGTTGTTCAGGAGTTGATCAGTAGCTCTGATACCTTGGAGTAGCTCTGATACCTTGTTTGTGATGATCAGGAGTTGATCAGTAGGTTATGTGTGCTTCAGTAGCTGATATGAACTGAAGCTGGTTTGTGTTTCTCATGATAGTCATAAATGAATCCGCTGCTAATTACTATGTTATGAATGATCATTGTGGAGTTCTTCATTGCTGAGTTGTTTATAAGGGAGATTGAAGAACTTGGATGGTTTTAGCCAAAAATTTGCCAAAGGGGGAGATTGTTGAGTATTTTGGTGTTGGCTGCATTGTTTGGCAAAACCAAGGTATTGAATAGAAGCATCTCCATATGTAGAACATTTCTTCAGTTGGAAGTCTTTCATTTTGAAGCTGTTCAGAAGCTCAAAATTACATCAGAAGCTGAATGCTCATCAGAAGCACTGTAGCACTTCAGAAGCTGATTCAGGTTCTGAAGTCCAGCGTTGACTTTTGTTGACCTCATCAGAAGCTGGGTTTTCAGAATTGTTTTGGCATGAATCTTTGCAAGATTGATCAAGGAATTATTCACGCGTATTGCTTCTAGAATGATGATTTATTTGAAGAAGATTTTATTGAAGATTTGGTTCAAAGATATGAAATTCATATTTTCCTGTTATAATCTTTAAAAGATTCAGTACAGTTTTATTTGTTACATTATTGGACCAATCTTATTTCAGTAACAAATCAAATCAGAAGATTAGTTTTATTTTGCAAGACTGAAGGCTATATAAGGAGGAGGGCTGCTGCTATTCAAGATATACGAATTTAGAGTTTAAGATCAGAGAATTGAGTCTTAGTGGTTTTTAAGCTTTTGCTTTATTTTTGTACGCCACTCATATGCTTTGAGTTGGTTTAGGATTGTTTTGAGTTGTAATCACTCTAAGCCTGTAGGTATGAGTGCTGTCTTTGTGTATTGAAGTTGTCTTCAAAAACAGGGGAGTTTTTGTGTTCAGAACTGGGTTAAGTTCAAAGGGTAGTTCAAGTAGCTGGGTTGCAATTACTTGAATAGGAAGTTAGTGGTCTCTAATACTCAACGTGTTGGGTAGAATTCAAGACTAGGAGGAAGTTAATTGCTTAGGCTGGGAACTGGGAGTCAGTTTCTTGAGTCATAAGGATTAATTCCTATAGTGGAATTCCTTCCTGGATTGGTATCCCCCAGAGTAGGAGGTGTTTACTCCGAACTGGGTTAACAAACCTCTATGCCTTTTTACTTTCCTGCACTTTAATTTGCTGCTTGTGTGTGTTTGTGTTTGTGCTCTGTTTTGCAAATTATTGTGTCCTGTGTGTTGTTCAGAACCTGTTTGGTTCAGAACCTGATTTCTCTTTAGTATTGCCTGGCCAGAATTTCAGATGTTGAATCACATAGGAACCAGAACAAATGCAAACAGCAATGCAAATGCAAGATGAAAGGTTCAGAATGACTTACAGATTTCCAGCTGATGCTTGGGATGGAAGAAACTGAAAAGGCCCTTGAATGATTGTTGCTTTGCAAAACTGGAATGATGAGGAATAAGAAACAGCAATAACAAGTGATGTTTTGCTGTTATTCCTTGCTTTGGGTATGATATTTATGGAGGTTTGATGGCTGGTTTGATTTCTGGATTGGTTTATGATGGTTTGCAATGTAGGAAACAGAAAAACAGAGCTTCTCTAATGTTTCCTGTTAATTCTGAGTTTGTTCTAAGAATCCCTAAGAAAACAAACTGCTTCAATGTTCTAAGATTGAATGGGATTAAACAAACTGTGTAGAAGCTATGTGCTGGGACTGTGTGTTTTGTTCTTGAGATTGTGTAGAAAACTGTTTGAATTGCTAAGCAAAAGAAACTGTGTGAATTCTGAATCAAAGAACTGGTTTCTATCTCAAAATTCCTGTGAAAATTAATTGTTTAAATTCCTAAAACTTCTGTGATTCTTATCAAATTCTAAATGAAAGAAAACTGTCTGAAATGTATATCAAAGAAGGTGTTAAATTCCCTAAAACTTCTCTCCTCAAACCTTCAACATTGCATTGCTTATATAGGCAAATTGAGATCCATTGTAATCATGACAAATCCCCTAAATCAGGCTGTTTTGTGGGCTAAGACCATGACTTTTGGCTAGCATTTAATGCAAAAGGAAGGAGGTGACCCTGCCTTGTGATCATGGTGAAGACTTTGGCTAAGTTCAGAACCCAATGGGGGCTGATTTTGACAGGATTTGCTGGGTAAATGGGAAAACAGAGTGCAGGCTACACTTGAGCTGCCCTTTGGGATTGATCTTTGAAAAATTGAGAAGACAAACAGGAAAAGAGAGGTGATGTTTGTGCAGAGCTTGGGGAGAAACAAATGGAAAACGTGCTGCAAATGAGGAAGGAAGAAATGCTGGATAAAGGGCAGCAGTTTTCAGAACTGGGCAAGCAGTTTTGCAATCAGGGCAAGCTGTTTTGCAGCTTAAGTTGACTGGTTTTGATAAAGGAGAAGAGGGGAAATGGCAGGTGGTTTGTGTGCTGGAAAGTTCAGGTCAGGGGGCAGAGCAAATGGGGAAGAAGAAGTGCTGGAAAGTTCAGGTCAGGGGCAGGGCAATTGGGGAAGAAGAAGTGCTGCCCCAGGGCAGCCACTTGCTTCTGAAAGCAGGTGCTGGGCACGTGCCCAGACTTCTTGTTTTTCTTCTCTCTTTGAGTCTGAAGACACGTGCTGGGCACTTGCTTCTTCCTTTCTTTCTTTCTTTTCCTGCTTCTGCATAAACGTGCCCTGCACGTGGGTTTTTTTTTCTTTCTTTCTTTTCTCCTTTGGGTTGGGCCCGTGTTTCCTCCTTCTTTTCTTTTCTTCTTCTTTTTGTTTTTGCTTTTTTTTTTTGCTTTGTTTTGTTTTGTTAATAAACCAAAAATAATAACAATAATAAAAGTAATAAATAATGATAAACAAAGATAAAGATGATAATAATAATAATAAAAGTAAAAGGAAAGATAATAAATAATAATAAACTTTTTATTATTACTTATTATTTATTCTTTTAAAAAATAGAAATTAAAGGTTGACTCTCTCTCTTTTGTGTTGACTTTGAATCTTTTTTTTTGAAAAAAGGCTTGGACAAAATTAGGGTGCAACAGTTGCTGCCTTTTTTTTGTCCAGTTATGGATACTGTTTCTGTTGCATTTCATTATGGAGGTAGATTTACCAGGGACTGGTTGATAAGTTATACAGGAGGGGAGGTAAAAAAGTTTGAAGGTTTAGACCTTGATAAATGGTGTTTGTTTGAAATATGTGGTATTGTAGAAGAGGATCTAAAAGTTAAAAAGGGGTATAAGTTATGGTGAATGCCTGATTATGATGTAAATTTTAGGATTATTAAGGTAGATGAGGATTGTCATGAGATTAAGGATTATGCTGTGAAGGGAAATAAGGTAGTTAACATTTTTATTGAGCATGATGTAGATGAAATTAGTGGGCTGGTGGACATTCCAAACTGTGTTACTGTTAGTGAAGTGGGGCAAGGTTCTGAAGTTGAGGTCAATGACAAGGGAAAAGGTCTTGAGAAGGAAAAATGAGTTGACAAAGGAAAAAGAGTATTGATGTGTTCTGAAGAGGATGATGCTGAAGAAAAAACTGAAAATGAGGTTTCAGGTAGCAGTGAAGATAAGGCAGATGGTGTATACTTTGATGACAGTGAGGATGATAGAGCATTGGGATTTGATGATGGGTTTGAACCATATGATATAGCTTCTTTGGATATGAATGAAAGTATGCAGATGGTTGTTGATGTGGATAATGGTAGTTCATTTAAACCTACAAAAGACAAAGCTGGAAAATCCAAGACAAAATCAAAGAGTGATAAAGAAGAAGATGTTGTAGATCCTGAGTGGGAAAGAGAGTATGAAAGTGAAGAGCTAGATTCAGATGACCCTGATGAGTCAAACTCTAAAAATGGTCCAAAGACAGATGTATTTAAGATGAGCCAACTAACAAAGACTTTTAAATTCAAAGTTGGTATGAACTTTAAGTCAATTGCAGAGTTCAAGGAGGCCATTAGAGAGTGGAATGTATTAAATGGAATGCATATAAAATTTGTGAAAAACGACAAGGAAAGGTGTAGGGTAGTGTGTAAGGAAATTGGGTGTGGGTATGTGGTCCATTGCAGTAAAGTGGCTTACAGCCATACATATAAAATAAAGACATTGATTGCGCCCCACAAATGTCCTAGGGTATTAGATAATAGGAGTGTCAATTCCAATTGGTTAACAAAAATTGTTGTCTCTAAAATGATGTCAACTGTTGAAATGAAAGTTACGGACATAATGAAAGACATGAGGAGCCAGTACTCTGTTGGGGTATCTTTTCATACAGCTTGGAGTGCTAAGAAGAGGGCAAAAGAAATTATAGAGGGTGATGCCAAGAAACAATACACTTTACTGTGGAGGTATGCAGCTGAGTTGAGGAGGGTGTCCATTGGAAATACTCTAAAGATTAATGTAGAAAGAACCCTGTTAACTAATCAACCAAGATTCAACAAGTTTTACTTTTGTTTTGATGGTTGCAAACAAGGATTCTTGGCTGGTTGTAGACCCTTTATTGGAGTAGATGGTTGTCACTTGAAAACTAAGTATGGAGGTATATTACTGGTTGCTGTTGGAAGAGATGTCAATGACCAGTATTACCCTTTAGCATTTGGAGTGGTTGAGAATGAAACAAAAGAAACATGGAGTTGGTTTTTGACATTGTTGCTTGAAGATATTGGAACAAACAGAAGATGAGTGTTTATTTCAGATCAACAAAAGGTACTTTTTTTTATGGTTATGAATGATTTTGTGATTTAATTACTACCATTAAACTTATCATTTGTTTATGTTGCAGGGATTGATACCTGTTTTTGAGGAGTGGGCTGATAGAATTGAGCATAGATACTGTCTAAGGCATCTATATGCCAATTTTAAAAAAAAAAATTGGAGGAGGAACTTTGATAAGGGATTTGATGATGGGTGCAGCAAAGGCAACCTATAGACAAGGTAAAACAAATAAGTTTTTGTTTTTAATTGATTTTTTTTAACTTATGTAAAGATTGACTGGGTTTTAATTTTATTGTTATGCAAAGCTTGGGTTGCTAAGATGGATGAGTTGAAGAAAGTAGATGTGCCTGCATGGGAATGGATTATGGTTGTTGACCCTAAATTATGGTGTAAGCATGCATTTTCATATTATCCAAAATGCGATGTCTTAATGAATAACATTTTTTAGGCTTTTAATGCAACTATATTAGTAGCTAGAGATAAGCCAATACTTACCATGTGTGAGTGGATTAGAACATACCTAATGAATAGGATGTCAACACTTAGGAACAAGTTGAGTAAATGGCAATATGATATCATGTCAATGCCTAGGAAAAGATTAAACACTGAGATAGAGAAAGCTGGGAACTGGATAGCAACTTGGGGAATAGCTGATGAGTTTGAAGTTGAAATGGTAGGTGGTGGACATAGGTTTACTGTCAATATGGTAAAGAGGACTTGTAGTTGTAATTTTTGGGAGTTGGTAGGTATACCTTGTAGGCATGCAGTTACATCCATGGCAAAGAGAGACTAAAACCCAAAAGACTATGTTGATGGGTGTTATTCTAGGAAGACATATGAGGCTTGCTATAGTTTTAATGCCTCTTGGTCTTCAGAGAAGAGTTTTAAAATCACTTGGTCTTTTTCTTGGAAAATTTTCAGGCAAATGGCAAGTGTGTATTGTAGTGAAAAGTGAAAACAATGTGTGGGTGTGGTGATCATCCTCTATGTAGATAAATGTCATTATGTCTTTTTCGTTTGTGGAATAATAATATATTTTGATAGATTTATGTGAGAAATAGTGCATTCAAGTTCTCAAATGATTTGATGTTAATCTGTTTTGATATGGCTCTATTTGTATGCAGATGGTCGACATTTAAAATATATATATATATATATATATATATATATATATATATATATATATATGTATAAATTTAATAGTAAGTTTAGTTACAAATATTGAGGAATATGTTGACATTGATTTATCCTATATGTACCTTGTACTACTTAGAAGTAAGGAAAGATGAAACTGGGTCATGGATTTATCCTTAATAATTGATTGTTTATCAAAGTAGTAGTTCAGATAATCTCTCTCACAAAGAAGGTAATTTTTTATATCATTTAAAAAAAATATAATTGATAGAGTATAATGCGAAGTAATTGATAGAATTGTAATGAATGAATATTCAATGATATTACCTTAAAAAAAAAGAATATTCAATGATTTTTTCTATTACACCCCGAAAATTTTCAGGTGCACCTAAATTTCATTAAAATTTATCTATAATACAAAAATTGAGCTTGTGCATCTAATTTTTCAAAATCCCTTATCACTCATTCTAAATCTTCATTTGCTCTATCACAAACATTCATGGATGTGTGTTAATCACAATGGAATTATGCTTCTTCAATGATCATTTTATGAATTTTTATGTTTTTTCTTCAATTTCTTTATGCCGCTTTGTGTTTGGAAACTGCTCTTCCACTCTCTTCGGTTTCTTTTTTTCTTCTTTTGTTTTAGAGGTATAATGTAAACTCAGTTTACATGACTCACCTAAGCTGAATTTTTGAAGATTTTTCTTTGGTTTTAGAGGTTTATATGTATTGAGTTGTTTACGATGTAGTATTGTAGTTTGTAATGCATGCAATCTGAGTTTATGCAGACTTAGATTATTGGATAATACAATGAATTATTTATTAAACTCACTTGTGTTCGTTTGATGGTATTGACATGAGACCTTGTAATGTGCTCTTCTTAAGGTCTTAAGTTTGGTTGTCAATTTCAGTGGGCGTTTGACTTTATAAAAAAAACAACAGATTATTTATTTTACTATAAAGATCTTTTAGTCATTTTGTGGTGTAACATGATTTTTTGGGGGTGTGACTAAAAAATTCATATTTAATCGATCCACTGTACTATTTAGTTTATATGATTTCAAAAAATAAGAAATTATTTTATTTATTATAGTATTTTGATTTAAGTCCTTAAAAAAGAAAATGGAAAGTTTCAACCCTCCCAAAAAAGTGTGTTGTTACTTAAATTCCATTGCAGAGGGAAATTGGATTTTCTTCAATTTGGGATAAATAATGTAGAATTTATTTAAAAATTTATTCATAAATTCCACCTTACGATTTAAACAATTGGAAGCATGAAGATGAAGAGTGAATAAGAAGCCAAGTTTGTTTGAATTGACTTATCTACTTACCTTAGTGTGTACCTTGAGAAAACTTACGAAAACAAACTTATGACATGTTCATAAACTTTTTTTAATTTATTTCCATTTGCATGCAAGATTGTTTATGAAAACAACTTATAATTCATGAAAGTAGATTAACTTTATTTTATCTTTTGTTATGAAAATAGCTTATAACAAGCACTTATATATTATAAAAAATTTATGCTATAAACTGCAAATTAAACTGCTTATCCAAACATAACCTATATATGAAGGACTTGTGTCTTAGATTATTTTTGTATTCCTTATTACTATTTTCGTTGTTACTAATTAAACACACTCCATATATCAGAACTACAAAACTCATAAGTTGTTCTATAAGTTCATGGTAAAAGACCATGAAAATGTGCTGAGACGCGGGTTCGTATCCACACTATCCTCAATCTCTAACGTTAGTATGTGTACGTTTGTGCCATGCTTAGGACCTATAATAACTTTCTGATTCCTTGCGTCACCATAATGTGGAATTATTCAATACCATAAACCAAAGCAAAAGAAAAAGTGGCAAAACCAAACCCTTTGTGAAGTAGAAGACACGCATGAGCAATATTCTTTCAAAACTTTGGAAAAGAATCATTAAGCTATGTTCTATAAATGTTGTCGTAGACTTCGAATTAAATAATCACACAAGATTACTAAAGGCATAGGATCATCAGAGTTAAAAACTTGTATATGTTTAAATCCCATTTTTATTGTTCAAAAATATTTATATATGAGAAATAAATAAAATATAATGTCTAACCATGAGATATTATTTTTTCTTGCAAGTCTTAATTAATATTTTGAGAATCAAAGTATATAAAACCATGGAAGCGTTGGGAGTGATTTGGGAAGCTGCTAAAAGTTTGTTCAGTTGCATAAATGAACAAGCTGCCTATGTTTATAAGCTGCATGAGAATCTGGAATCACTGAACAAAAAATGGGGTGATCTTCAAAACAGGGAAAAGGATGTGCTAACAAAAATTGATAAAGATGAGAGCACAGGAGTGATGAAAAGGACAAATCAAGGGATTGGTTGGCTTCAGGAATTTCAAAAACTTCAAGAGGTATCTTTCTAATTTCTTAATATCTTTTCATTATTTGCCTTTTCATATTGAATTTCAATTTTATAAACTGAAGTGCTTACATTGAAACTATATTGCATGTATGAATGACAAATTTAAAAGAATGGACATAAATGATATTTTCTCCCTCCCAAATTATATTACATTTTGACCATTTCATGCGTATTAAGAAATGTAATTAATTTTGTATAAGAAAGAGATATTTTGTGTTGTTTTACAAAATAGTCCTTAATTAATTGTATGTGAAATATAAATTAAAGAATTGAAAGAAAAGAAAGTAATAAATTGTTAATGATATAATAGGAAACGTAACATTAATATTTCATTGATATTGTAAAACGACATATAATTTGAGAAATTTTTTTTCTCCAAAATAACATATAATTTGGGACAGAGGGAGTAGTTTGTAATGAATGCAACCTAAGAGGCCGGGTATTATGAAACAATTATGTGCCCTTTAATGTTGGATAAAGTGAAAAAATTTATACCAAATGAGTGTGGTTCAACCTTTGTAGAACACACTCTTATACAGGGACAACCAAGATTAAATAACTTAAGCAATCAAGGGGGGATGTCACATAACTGGATCAAATGATTTTGGAATGTCAAGGGGTTTCTTAGTAGCATTGAGAAGATCGGCACTAAGTGGTCAACCATTTTTTTTTCAGGATTTTTTAATTTATATTCCCTCCGGTCCTATATATAAGAAAATTTTCAAAAAATTTATTGGTCCTATTTATAAGAAAATATCACAACTTTTAAGGTATATGTAACACCCATACTAAATTATCTAGAATATTTAGCATGTGTATTAATCTGATACTGGGTACATTAAAATTCTCAATAATAATAATACATACATCTGAATAAGTACAAGTTGGCTCGTTAATACAGTTATCCAAATATCATAAAATACGCTTTCATATACATATACACAATCTGTCAGCCTCTTGAGCATGTCCCTGACGAGCAACTGCACTCCATCCAGCGTCTTCCTGAAGATCTTCATCTGAAAACCACTTGCTTACCTGTAAACCTGCACCAGAAGGATTGGGGTGAGACATTACGTCTCAGTGAGCTCCAGCACAACCTACTGTTGGCAACCACGGGGGAAACCTAGGGTCGCCGTGCCTACTCTCGGCAATCTTGGGGATTCCTACGATCGCCAAGTCTTATCCTTACCCATAGAGGGCTACCTGACTGTTCTTGCTAAACTGGGTAGTCATGACTGGACTACATCTGCTAATCTAGTGATCAAGGGAGAACCTAGGATCACTGTCTGAGTCTGATACTGAATAGTCATGAGATATAGACTATATCCTGATAAATGGGTGATCGAGGGGAAACCTTGGATCACCGCCTGATAACTGATTCCTGTCTGATAATTATTCTCTGTCTGATAATGTAACATCCCGCCTAAGACTCGAATATTTATTAATATTGAGAAGATGTATCTGAACTGTTTTAAGCAAAGGGCAATTTGGTAAATTGTCAGTTAATGGGTTAATTTATATGGTAAATGTGATATCCCGCTTATAAGTGTCAGTTATCAGTATTAGAGGTAATTAAGAAGCATGGCAATCTTGTAATTATGGGCAATGGCAATTTGGTGATTATTTTGAAAAGGAGGATTATAAGAAAAGAAAAGGGAAGATATTTCCCATTTTTCATTCTCCTTCCATCCTTCCTCTTCTCTCACGCCACCCTCCCTTCCTCCTCACCTCAATCTTCACATAATCATCCATTAACATGGCCAATTCATGAGCAAGCATCAACTTTGGGAACTTTTGGACCATTGGGAGTCAAGGAAACAAGAAAGGAGAAAAGAATTGGAAGCTAGGGTTTGGCAAGGAATTAAGGAAAAGAAGATGGAACAAGCTAGGGCTTTGGATTCAGATGATAGCAAGCACCAATTGAGACCTAAGGTGAGTTCCCTAGGGGTTTTAGAACTCACCATGTTAAGTTTTAATGAATATTTGTATTATGAACAAAGTTAAGAATTGTGGAACTCTAGTTCTAAATTGCTAGTAATCCTTGATTATTACATGTTGTATCCTGTTGAAAAGCATTAGAAATTATCTCTTTAAACTGTATGATGCTTGGGTATGATTGGATAGACCAAAAATGGTGGAAAACATGTTTTGAACTAGCCCTATGCTGTCCAACTGCAGGTAAAATCGTGTCACGATTTTACCAGCGTGTCACGATTTTACAGGCAGATACCAACACGATTTCTGGGTATGAAACACGATTTGCCCAATCGTGTCACGATTTTGAAGGGGACAGGATCATGAAATTTTTCATCTTTACTTGCACCGTTTCGGCTATCCAATACTGCTTCGGACTCAAGGATCAACACGTAATGATTAAGCATTGCTAAAGAGCATTTAAAGACCTATTCTTGAGAAGGTTTAGATGATTATATTAGAGCACAAGTTTGAGAGGATGGATGCCTTAATCCATAAGATATTATAGAGAGGAATAAGAGCTAGTATAGAGCTTATCCCTTACTAGGCATTTCTCAAACATTTAATTAAGTATGAGCAAGTCATAGAACGAAATAGTATTCAATTAGAAACCTATTATAGGTTAAAGAGAATTAAGAAGGTACTTATCATGTACCAAGCACAAGAATGATACCATGTTTATAGTTAAGAACCTCTAGTAGGTTAAGCTTTAAAGTATGCATTAGATATGCTCAAGAAATATGAAACGTAATAGATACGTCTATGAACTTAAGTACGAACTTAATGATAAAGAATATGATAACGTGTTCATCAGACTCCGGATTATGCCGGATGGGATTTCTCTGAAAGGGCTATCCACACGTAATTTATAAGACGATGTTAAACATGTTCATCAGACTCCGGGTTTCGCCGGATGGGACTCTTCCGAGAGGATTGTCCACACGTATGTTAAAAGATTAAGCATGTCCAGCAGGCTCCGGGATACGCCGGATGGGACTTCTCCGAGAGGGTTGTCTACATGCAAGATGTGTCCAGCAGGCTCCGGATTATGCCGGATGGGGCTTCACCGAGAGGGTTGCCTACACAAAGATAAGAGGAGTCCAGTGTTAGCCTGATATGATAGGAATTTCACCGGTATGATGGGAGATGTACTTCGGGGTTACTCCACCCGGATGCACTCCGTAAAATGAACCAAGATAATGATTGTTTGTTCAACGCTAACTTCTAACTGTATGATATGAAAAGATGATACGAATATGAAATGAATATGTATATTTTATATGTAATACGAGACATGATGATTAGTTCCTAGTGAACGCAATGTGATCATAGGATGTCCCCAAGATCACTACGTATAAGACTGAGATAAGAATAGAGTATGAAATGTATGAGATAAGACAATGAAGCGATCCTAGGTTTTCCCCTTGATCGCGATAAATGTAGAGAATGACGGCGATCGTAGGTATCCCCAAGATTGCCAAGAGTAGGCACGGCGACCCTAGGTTTCCCCCGAGGTTGCCAACAGTAGGTTGGGTTGGAGCTCACTGAGACATTATGTCTCACCCCAATCCTTCTGGTGCAGGTTCATAGGTTATTAGGTGATGTTCATGAAGATCTTCAGGAAGACGCTGGATGGAGTGCAGATGCTCGTCAAGGCAAGCTCAGGAGGTTGACAGATTTGTATATGTATATGAAAATGTATTTTGTGATATTTGGATATTTATGTAAACGAGCAAATTGTACTCATTCAGTGGTTTGTATATATTAATTATTGTAAATTTTAATGTATCCGATATCAGATTAATACGCATGCTAAATATTCTAGATAATTTAGTATGGGTGTTACAGATAACATAATAAAATATTAACTGATACATGTCTTATGTTAGCTGTTAGCGTTGAACAAACATTATTATCTGAGTTCATTTTACGGAATGTGTAACACCCATACTAAATTATCTAGAATATTTAGCATGCGTATTAATCTGATATCGGATACATTAAAATTTACAATAATTAATATATACAAACCACTGAATGAGTACAATTTGCTCGTTTACATAAATATCCAAATATCATATAATACATGTTCATATACATATATAAAATCTGTCAACCTTCTGAGCTTGCCATGACGAGCATCTGCACTCCATCCAGCGCCTTCCTGAAGATCTTCATGAACATCTCTTGCTAACCTATGAACCTGCACCAGAAGGATTGGGGTGAGACATAACGTCTCAGTGAGCTCCAACCCAACCTACTGTTGGCAACCACGGGGGAAAACCTAGGGTCGCCGTGCCTACTCTTAGCGATCTTGGGGATACCTACGATCGCTGTCATTCTTTACATTTATCGCGATCAAGAGGAAACCTAGGATCGCTTCATTGTCTTATCTCATGCGTAACATGTTCCATTCTAATTCTTAGACTTATACGTAGTGATCTTGGGGACATCCTATGATCACATCTCGTTCACTAGGAACTAATCATCATGTCTCGTATTACATATAAAATATACATATTCTTTTCATATTCGTATTCATCTTTACATATCATAAAGTTAGAAGTTAGCGTTGAACAAACATTACTTTATCTTGGTTCATTTTACGGAGTGCATCCGGGTGGAGTAACCCCGAAGTACATCTCCCATCATACCGGTGAAATTCCTATCATATCAGGCTAACACCGGACTCCTCTTATCTTTGTGTAGGCAACCCTCTCGGTGAAGCCCCATCCGGCATAATCCGGAGCCTGCTGGACACATCTTGCATGTAGACAACCCTCTCGGAGAAGTCCCATCCGGCGTAACCCGGAGCCTGCTGGACATGCTTAATCTTTTAACATACGTGTGGACAATCCTCTCGGAAGAGTCCCATCCGGCGAAACCCGGAGTCTGATGAACACGTTTAACATCGTCTTATAAATTACGTGTGGATAGCCCTTTCGGAGAAATCCCATCCGGCATAATCCGGAGTCTGATGAACACGTATAATCTTTATCATTTAATTCTTAACTTTCGTTCATAAGCATATCTATTACGTTTCATATTTCCTTGTGCATATCTAATGCATTCTGTAAAGCTTAACCTATTAGAGGTTCTTAACTATAAACATGGTATCATTCTTGTGCTTGGTACATGATAAGTACCATCTTAATTCTCTTTAACCTATAGTAGGTTTCTAAACTTGAATACTATATCGTTCTTTGGCTTGCTCGTACTTAATTGAGTGATTGAGTGATGCCTAGTAAGGGATAAGCTCTATACTAGCTCTTATTCTTCTCTATAATATCTTGTGGATTAAGGCATCCATCCTCTCACTATTGTGCCTATCCTCAATCCATAATGATGATATAAACCTTCTCAAGGATAGGTCTTTAAATGCTCTTTAACATTGCTTAACCATTACATGTTGTCCCTTGAGTCCGAAGCAGTATTGGATAGCCGAAACGGTGCAAGTAAAATTGAAAAACAACATAATCCTGTCCCCTTCAAAATCGTGACACGATTTGGCAATCGTGTCACGATTTCATGCCCAGAAATCGTGTTGGTTTCTGCCTGTAAAATCGTGACACGCTGGTAAAATCGTGACACGATTTTACCTGCAGTTGGACAGCATAGGCTAGTTCAAAACATGTTTTCCACCATTTTTGGTCTATCCAATCATGCCCAAGCATCATACAACTTTAAAGGATCATTTCTAATGCATATTAACATATCACAACATGTAATGATCAAGAATTACTCATAACATAAAATTAGGGTACTAAAATCATAACTTTGCTCAAGTGCTAAATACTCATGAATATTCATCAAAGTGGGTTCTATAACCCCTAGGGAGCTCACCTTGATTGCTTGCTTTGCTCCTTGCCATGTCTCTAATCACCAAACCCAAGCTTGAGTCTACCTCTTCTCCTTATTCTTCCTTGTTTCTCCTTTTCTTTCTCTTGTACTAGCTTTCCACACAAGCTTGCTAGCATGCTCTTTCTCACATGAATTGGAATGAAATCTTGATGAGTGAAGGAAGGAGGGGTGAGGCGTGTAACTAGAAGAAGCGAGGGAGAGAGAGGCTGAAAAAGGAAGGGTGTAGAAGAATGAGGGAAAGATAGTAAGAAATATCTTACTCCTCATTTTAAAACAATCTCCTCTTTTCAAATAATTACTAAAATACCATTCCACTTATTTACTAACTGGCCATGCTTGCTTCACAAGTTTCTAACACTGTTAACCGTTACATCTAAACGGGATATTACACTTGCCATATCAATAAACCCATTAACTGACAATTTACCAAATTGCCCTTTTCTTAAAACATTTCTGATACATCGTCTAAATATTAATAAATATTCGAGTCTTAGGCGGGATGTTACAGAATGCCCCCGGGTGGAGTAACCCCGAAGCACATTCCCCTGATAACTGGTGAAAATTCCTATCATATCAGGCTAACACCGAACTCCTCTTGTCGTCGTGCGGTCATCCTTGCGGAATAACACGTCCCACTGGCGTGAACCTCCTGTGTCCCACTGGCGTGAACAGCAGAAGACACGACTTAATAATAATCTTAACTTACGCGTATACCTCCCGTGTCCCACTGGCGTGAACGACGGAAGACGCGAATTAATATTCTTTAAACTTATGCATGAACCTTTCATGTCCCACTGGCGTGAACGATGAAAGTCACGACTTCATAATATTAATCTTAGTCTTTACTTTGCATGAACCATTCGTGTCCCACTGGCGTGAACAACGAAGGCCACAGCTTAATATCTTAATAACTCTTGTTCTTATTCTTCTTATATATATAACTTATGTCTATCGCATATCTGATGCATTCTTGAATAAATCATTCTTAAAGCTTTACCTATAAAGAGGTTCTTAACTTTGATCATTGGATCATTTATATCCCTCATTAATTCTTAACTATTGTACTTGAAAGTACGTCTAATAATCTACCATAAGCTTTGCATATTAAATGCATTTCAGAGGGAACTAATCTTCCAAAAACATAACCTATAAGTATAGGATCATAGGCTTATCGTTATCATAAGCCACTACTTAGTTGCTAGAACATTTGCATATTCGTCTAGACTTTGCCCTCTTAATTCAAACTATTCTAAGTCAATGCACAATCCTTGTTCCATACAATTTTCATCCTTTTTGGGAACCTCTTGAATGTGTTAGAATGGTGGTTAATGTTTCTAAAATGTTTATGGAGAAAACGGATGCGGAAAACCATGCCTACGCGCCCCAGAACACCCAAAACAGCTAAGCTGTCATGGCTGTTCTGGGCTTGGGCGCTTGTAGCGACCAGCCTGGGCTTGTAGCGACCAGTGGCGCTTGAAGCGACCAGCTGGGCACTTGTAGCGACAGTAGGCAGAATAAAATTCTGCCTGGTCGCTGTAGCGAGCTCCAGCTCGCTGTAGCGACCATGACAGGTCCAGAGATCTCAAAAATGGTATTTTTCATCATATCAAGCCATCCCAACACACCCAAGCATCCCCAAAGGTATAAAAAGGATTTTCATAAGCTTATAAATCATTTAAACATGACTGGAACATGGAATTAGCATATAACATGATTTAGGGCATTTTCATAAAATTGCTCTAAGTATAAATTACTCTTAAACTTACTCAAGACGGGTTCTAAAACCCTAGGGAGCTCACCTTGAACCTTGATTGGTGCTTATTATGCTCATTCCAAAACCCTAGCTTGATTTCTCCTTGATTCTTCTTGTTCTAACTTCCAAAGCTTAAGCTTGCTTGCATAAAACACATAAGGATTGCATGAAGTTTGATGGGTGAAGGCTAGAGTGATGGTGAGGGCGTGAGAGTGGGAGGAAGAGGAGAAAAACCAGATTTGAGAGAGAAGGGTGAGGAGAGAAAATGGAAGAAAATATCTTCCCCCTTCTTTTTAAATAAACTCCTCCTTCTCTATAATTACGAAAATGCCATGCCACATATTTACAAATTTGCCATGCTTGCTTAATAAGCTTCTAACACGTATAACTGATACTTATAAGCGGTATATCACACTTACCATATAAATAAACCCATTAACTAACAATTTACCAAATTGTCCTTTGCTCAAACATTCTTGATACATCGTCTCAATATTAATAAATATTCGAGTCTTAGGCGGGATATTACAATCTACCCCCCTTAAAGAAATTTCGTCCTCGAAATTTAGAATCCCCTCATACTACTTTCTCTACTAGACAAAACTCCAAGTCGTCTTACTTATCATAATTCCTTGGTTTTCCAACACTATATGCCGAATATACTCGATAACTTTTCCTTTAACTAATATGCTCGTGGTGAAATTGCATAACTATTACGTAGTAGCATGTGAGGTTATCATGAACCAGCGTATCCAACTCGCTTAACCATGTTCTTGGTTCATACATTTTGTAAATCCACTCTGGAGTTGTCCATCTCTGACACTTGTACTAATTCTTATAAATACCTTCTTAGTCCGTGCAAACTTACTTTGACGGCATTAGATTGTTCTTCTTCTTGTATTCTAGGTGTAGCGTAAATATTTTCTACATCCATTACTCCAAACTCATGGAAGTCTAGCCCAAGTGTTGAGTGGTGTAAGTCGTCTCACATTTTATCACATAGTATAATTCATAGCATATAATTTACATACATAAGCGAGCACGTGTACACTACTGACGGGTACACAATACATCATCTCATCCTTGTCCGACTGACGGGACATCATTCTTGATCTTAACATATTTGAGACACTACCACATCAATTGGGAATCTTTTCTTACTCTTAACTCATTTTGTAACATTCGGGATTTGCCTTTCGACTGGCTTGCCAAGTTTGCCCCGCCAATGTTACCCATGTTTATCTCTTGAGTATACAACAACCCGTATAACATGAATTGTGGTTACATTCTCTCGGCATCGTAAACTTATTTTCTCATTCTGGACGTCGAGTCCAAGATCCTTGTTTTCAATAGAAAACTCTACTCGATTGCTACCAAAAATAGTACGCTTAATCTTTAATCCTTTAATCAAAACCTGAACTTACGTAGCCCTTTACTGCAGACTACGAGTGACTTTTAATCTGCATAAAAGTCCTTTTCCCTTTACTTGTGAACATTAAATACAATAATTTCCGAACTCTTCTGTTAAGATATGGTTGATATCAGCAAATCTATTCTGGTAAAACCTTCATACTTAAAAATTCCTGTTTGCATTCCACTATTGCCAAATCACATCACATAGCTGAAATTCTGCTACACTACTATCTGAGTAGTTTAAGTATTGCCTGATAACTATATATATAATACTAATATAACCTGATACATGTGACATGTTGACAGATTGTAGGTACAACGTGGTTTAAACTCATATGTCACTGCATCGTTGTTTCTGATCAACGCTTCAATTTCAAAGATTTACCGTCTTGCACGTGCAACTGTTACGGATGTTGCCTCATGCTTAACCCTTTTTGACTAAACTTACTCTTCAAGTCCACTTGAAGTTACTGAGCTAAAATAGCTAAATTACCGTATTAGCGGTGACTTTCCTTGCTCTAGACTTATTGTGCTAGAAACATATTCTTCTCATTCTTATCACAGAATCTTAAACTGCTTCGATTTCCATTCCTCTTGAGTTTCGAGGTTTTGAAATATCCCTCGGCTTAACTTCTAAAATTTTCTGCTAGAACTTATAACAAGTTTGAGTCGTCACTGCTCACTGACATTCTAATTGGGCACTTATTGCCTTCCTGTGGTTCATCTGACAAGGACTTCACAAGCATCCTTGTTCTCTAAGCTTCAACTTAGAATTGTTCGTTAACTCATCCTTGAATTACTTTTCCGCTGGCAACTCTGATTCTAAACAATTCACTTTAGAGTAGGAGTAATACACCATCATTAAATTCTTTGGCTAACTTGCTCCTTAATGACTTGTAGCTATCACAGCAGAATCATCTTACGTTTGTTGACTCTCTTGTGGCTTAACCACCAATTTATCTTACTGATTGATTGTAACACCCATAATAAGATTGCCTAGGATCTTATACGAGTATTAAAATTTCGTACTGGATACATTAATTTACAATATAAAAGTTCATACAAATATTACATCACATTGTAATATTACATTCCAAAGTTCATACATCATCTCGAAAACATATACATCAGATGTACAATCCATATAATACAAATAACCATAACAATTAACAACAGCACGATCAGTCCGTAGCTTTCTCCTTACCCTTGTTGCGTGCTGATTGCGATCCTGCCTGTGAACCTGCACCAGAAGGAATGGGATGAGACATAATGTCTCAGTGAGCTCTACCCAACCTACTGTTTGGCAACCACAGGGAACCTAGGGTCGCCATGCCTACCTTGGCAATTTAGGGGAATTCTAGAATCGCCAAGTCTTATAACCTGTCTATGACTTTAACTATAACCTGCCTGTAACTGTAAACTTCCTATGACTGTAACTATAACTATGAATCATAAAACAAATAAAGTGTTTTATGTTAGCTGGTAGCGTTGAACAAACAATTATCTGAGTTCATTTTACGGAGGGCACCCCGGGTGGAGCAACCCCGAGATACGTCTCCCTATAAACCGGTGAAATTCCTATCATATCAGGCTAACACCGGACTCCCTATGAAACGTGTGGACAACCCTCTCGGAGAAGTCCCATCCGGCGAATCCCGGAGTCTGATGAACACGCCCTATGACTGTGAAACGTGCAAGCACGCCAATATCTTTGATCTTTAATTCTTTAACTTTGACATATAATCAGTACTATAATCGTATAACATTCCTATGACATATAACCTATGATTCTTGGCTCATCGTTCTCATGAGTCACCTATGATTGTTGGAGAACCAACACTATGAACATATCTGTAACTATGATTGTCGAAACATTTCCATGCCTATGTATTCCAAAGGAACACTTCTATAACTTTGTTCACCTCATTAGGCTCTCAAATCATCAAGCTATAAGCCTTCCCTAATGATCTAATCATGCTCTAAGGGATAGGTCCTTTAACATTTAAAAGAGATACATAGCCATTACACATCGCTTAATGAGTTTGGGATAGCATTGGATGGCTGAAATGGTGCAAGAAAAGTGAAAGAATTTTCATGTTCTGTCCCCTTCAAAATCGTGACACGATTTGGCAATCGTGTCACGATTGCTTGCCCAGAAAACGTGTTAGTTCCTGCCTGTAAAATCGTGACACGGTTGCAGAATCGTGACACGATTTTACCTGCAGTTGGACAGCATAGGGCAGTTTCAAAGCATAATTTTCACCATTTTTGGCACAATCAAACACCCCCAAACATCATACAGCTTATGGCTTATTTCTAAGGCATATAAACAACTTATAACATGTTTAATCAAGGAAATTCCAACAAAGGGAAACTAGGGTTCTATGAATCACAAATTTGTTCAAATGACTATAAACCTCAAAACTTAAACAAGGAGGGTTCTAAAACCCACTAGGAGCTCACCTTAATCCCAAAAGATGCTTGCTAAGTTAGAAATCCAAACCCTAGCTTCAAGTCCAAAGCCTCTACTCAAGACAACTTACATTTCCTTGGCTTTCCTTCTCCTTCTTGCTCCAAAATTTCCCCAACACAAGCTTGCTTACCATACAAAGGTTTAGGGAGAAGTTTGCTAGCTTAAGGGGTGATGATTTGATGATGAAGATGAAGAGGAGGTGGGGGCGAAAATGAGAGAAGAAGGAAGAGTAGTTTTCAGATTTTTGAGTGTAAGAAATGAGTAGAAAACCTTGCCCAAAATTCATATTTATCCATTAAGCTATTTCCCCTTATTTACAACTTTGCCACTCCTCTAATTACCACTTTGCCATTGCTTGCACACGAAGTTTCTAACGCTTATAACTGATACTTCTAAGCGGGATATTACACTCTACCCCCCTTAAAGAAATTTCGTCCTCGAAATTTAGAAATTACCTGTAAAAAGATGTGGATAACTCTCCCGCATCTCCGATTCCAATTCCCACGTAGCCTCGCCGTAGGGAGAACCTTTCCATATGACTTTAACAATTGGAATCTCTTTGTTCCTCAATGCTTTGACATCACGTTCAATAATCCGTTCCGGTTCGGGTCGAAAAGTCAAATCCGATCTCAAGTCGATAGTTTCCAACTCTACTGGTTGGTGAGGATTAGGAATGAACTTCCTTAGCTGTGAAACATGGAAAACATCATGTAATCCTGACATCGCCGGTGGCAGAGCCAATTGGTAAGCTGCTGGTCCGACACGTTTAAGTATCTGAAATGGCCCAATGAACCTTGGACTCAATTTCTTTGTTCTGAAAACACCTCGTAGTCCCAGCTTAGGGGTAACCTTCAGGAAAACATGATCTCCCACTTCGAACTCTAGAGGTCTTCGCCTCTTGTCCGCATAACTCTTCTGTCGACTTTGAGCAGTTCTGATCTTATCCTGAATGGATTTAATCTTTAAAGTGGTTTCCTGGATAATCTCAGGTCCCAGAATACTTTTATCCCCAACCTCTGACCAACAAAGTGGGGTTCTACACCTTCTGCCATACAGTGCCTCATATGGTGCCATTCCGATGCTAGAATGGTAACTATTATTATAAGAAAATTCAATCAACGACAAATGATTATTCCAACTCTCTCCATCCTCTAAAATGCATGCACGTAGCATATCCTCTAACGTCTGTATAGTTCTCTCAGATTGCCCATCTGTTTGAGGATGATGAGACGTACTCAACTTTAACCTTGTTCCCAAAGCCTTCTGAAAAGCTTTCCAAAAGTGAGAAGTAAAGATAGGATCTCTATCTGACACAATGCTGGATGGAACACCATGTAATTTCACAATCTCCGCTATGAACAATTCTGCATACTGAGCAGCCCTGTAAGTAGTCCTAACCGGTAAAAAGTGAGCAGACTTAGTCAACCGATCGACAACTACCCAAATTGAATCATGTCCCCGTTGAGTCCGAGGTAACCCTGTCACAAAATCCATAGAGATTTCTTCCCATTTCCACTGAGGGATCTCCAATGGTACAAGCATCCCTGCCGGCCTCTGATGTTCAATCTTCACTTGTTGACACACAATACAACGTGATACGAATTCTGCAATATCGGTCTTCATCCCTGGCCACCAATAATCCTTCTTTAAATCTTGGTACATTTTAGTGGTACCCGGATGAATACTGAAATTACTCTTGTGCGCCTCTTCCAAGATCAACCTTTTTAAACTAGCATCATTTGGAACACAAACTCTACCTTCAAACAGCAGAGTACCATCCGATGCCCTTGAAAATTCTGACTGTCCAATCCTCCTCTGAAGATTCACATCCGATCCTTGAGCTTGTGCGATTCGGGACCGCAAATCACAAGTAACCTCTAATCTTTGTAACAAGATGCCATCACCCATCTCCGTAACGCTGAGATTAAGATCCCTAAATTTCTCATACAACCCACAAGTATGCATCAGCACTTCTGCTCTCATCAAAGACTTTCTGCTCAAGGCGTCAGCAACTACATTCGCCTTTCCAGGGTGATACTTTAACTCGAAATCAAAATCCTTTAAATATTCCATCCATCTTCTCTGTCTCATGTTCAGTTCCCGTTGGTCGAACAAATACTTTAAACTTTTATGGTCACTGAACAAGTCAAATTGTGCTCCATATAAATGGTGCCTCCACACTTTCAAAGCAAAAACTATTGCCGCCAACTCAAGGTCATGAGTGGGGTAATTCTCCTCATGAGATTTAAGCTGCCGAGAAGCATAAGCTATCACATTACCTTCTTGCATGGGCACACTGCCCAGTCCTTTAGAGGACGTATCACAATAAACCACATATTTCTTTTCAGGGTCTGGTATTGCTAATACTGGAGCCTTGGATAATTTCTTTCTCAAAGTCCGGAAACTTTTCTCACAATCTTCGTCCCAGACGAAAGGCACATCTTTCCTCGTGAGGCGTGTCAACGGTAAAGCAATCTGTGAAAATCTCATAATAAATCTTCGGTAGTAACCTGCTAAACCCAGGAAACTCCGAACTTCTGTTACATTCGCTGGTCTGGCCCAATTAAGGACAGCTTCAACTTTTGATGAATCAACTGACACTCCTCCTTTAGAAATAACATGCCCCAAAAACTGGATTTCCGATAGCCAAAATTCACATTTGCTGAATTTTGCATATAACTGGTTTTCTCTGAGAATGTCCAAAACAATCCTCAGATGATGAGCATGTTCCTGTGAGTCCTTTGAATAGATCAAAATATCATCTATGAAAATTACAACAAACTGATCCAGGTAAGGCTGGAAAATTCTATTCATGTAGTCCATAAACACGGCTGGAGCATTAGTCACTCCAAATGGCATAACCAGAAATTCATAATGTCCGTAACGTGTTCTGAACGCCGTCTTGGACACATCTGACGATTTGATACGAATCTGGTGGTATCCTGATCTAAGATCAATCTTTGAAAACACTGCGGCTCCATTGAGTTGATCCAAAAGATCATCAATCCTTGGTAACGGATACTTGTTCTTTATTGTTACTTTATTCAGCCGACGGTAGTCGATACACAATCTCATACTACCATCCTTCTTCTTAACCAACAATACTGGCGCACCCCAAGGTGACACACTGGGCCTGATAAAATGTTTCTGAATTAAGTCTTCCAACTGAGACTTCAATTCCTTTAACTCTGACGGTGACATTCTATAAGGCACCACTGATACTGGCTCCGATCCTGGGATGAGATCAATGGAAAACTCAACTTCCCGTTCCGGGGGTAAATTGCTTATCTCAGAAGGAAAAACATCTAAGTAATCACTGACAACAGGAATGTCATTGGGACTCAACTCCAATTCTGAAGTCACAGTAACCATCACATAAAAACCATCATACTGAGCACACATAAGCTGAGTAAGCTGATGAGTGCGGTTGATTAACTCTGATAAAGCCACACCTTCGGTCGTATCATCTGTAGGCATAAAAATACACTTTTCCGCACAACCAATATACACATGATTAGCAGATAACCAACCCATTCCCAGGATCACATCAAGTTGTATCATGGGAAGACACACCAAATCTATGTAGTATGTCTTACTAGATACAGTGATCGGGAAATTTTCACATATAAAACTAGCTACAACTCCGCCCTCAGTAGCGGTAGATACCGTCATAGGAGGTATCAACGGTGACATAGACAATTGTAATGCTTCTACACACTTGTAAGAAATAAAGGAACATGTTGCACCATAATCAAAAAGCACTTTAACTGGAGTTTGGCCTAAGTAACACATACCGGCAATTAAATCTTCATTTGCCAAAGCCTTCTGGCCATCAAGGGAGTACACTCTGCCCTTACTTGTTGTAGTACCTTTAGCTCCACTTTTACCTCTTCTTTCTGGACAATTTGCCAAAATGTGCCCCGGCTGCCTACACCCGAAACACACACCTGTTTGCCTCATGCATTCACTGTAATGCATTTTCCCACAGTATTTACAAGCAGCACTCGCCTGGTGTGGAAACGACTGCTTACCCCTCTTAGGAGAGCCCTTAGGCTTATTCTCATGATATCTATCTGGAAACTTTCCCTTTCTCTTTTCATATGCTGCAGCTTTCTCTTTAGCGGTCTTGGCAAAACCTGCTTCAGCAACCAAACTATCGTGAACCATCTCATCATAGCTGGTGTTCCTTTGAAGGCTCACTGCTGTATCAATTTCACCTCTCAACCCACGCCTATACTGATTCATTTTCCAGTTCTCATTACCGGCATACTCGTTGTGAGAGGAGTAGTACGACAACTCTTCAAACTTCTTTGTAAACTCGGTGACTGACATGCCACCTTGCTTCAACTCAAGAAACTCCTGTTCTTTCTTCACTTTATAAGACATCGGGATATACTTCTCTATCATTGCTTCCTTGAAGTTATCCCAGTTAATCTCCGTGTCATTTGCTATCATTCGGCGTTGAGCAGATTCCCACCAATCTTCTGCTGCGCCTCTGAACTGGTTAGTAGCCAACAATACTTTACTTTCCTCAGGGCAATCCACCATCCGGAACACTTTCTCAATCTGTTTCAGCCATCTCTTGGCCTCTGGAGGTTCACCTTCCCCATTAAACTCAGGAGGGTGATTTCTGTTAAATTCCCGGTAGGACGGATTCGCCACTGCTGGTGGTGGTGTCTGTTGCTGAGCACCTTGTCCATGGTGCATCATCTCCATCCATTCATGCTGAGTTTGAGCCTGTTGTTGGGCTTGCTGCTGCATCATAAGCATCATCTGCTGATGCTGTAACGCAGCCTGAGCTTGCTGCTCTTGGTACTGTTGCTGCAACGCCTGCTGCTGTTGCATCATTTGAGCCCAAAATTGCATATTAGGGTCTCCACTGGCTTCCTCAGCATTAGCCTGATTCGATCTAGGCCTACCAGGACCTCTTCTCCTCCCAAACATATTATCCTAACTGTCATCCACAAGTCAAAGTGATCAGTTTCAACCAGATATAACATTTAGAATAATGTCTCGGATCCAAGAGATCCACAAACTTGAATTGTATTTTAATGACCCAAGGCACGGTCTGAATCGACCTGCTCTGATACCAAATTGTAACACCCATAATAAGATTGCCTAGGATCTTATACGAGTATTAAAATTTCGTACTGGATACATTAATTTACAATATAAAAGTTCATACAAATATTACATCACATTGTAATATTACATTCCAAAGTTCATACATCATCTCGAAAACATATACATCAGATGTACAATCCATATAATACAAATAACCATAACAATTAACAACAGCACGATCAGTCTGTAGCTTTCTCCTTACCCTTGTTGCGTGCTGATTGCGATCCTGCCTGTGAACCTGCACCAGAAGGAATGGGATGAGACATAATGTCTCAGTGAGCTCTACCCAACCTACTGTTTGGCAACCACAGGGAACCTAGGGTCGCCATGCCTACCTTGGCAATTTAGGGGAATTCTAGAATCGCCAAGTCTTATAACCTGTCTATGACTTTAACTATAACCTGCCTGTAACTGTAAACTTCCTATGACTGTAACTATAACTATGAATCATAAAACAAATAAAGTGTTTTATGTTAGCTGTTAGCGTTGAACAAACAATTATCTGAGTTCATTTTACGGAGGGCACACCGGGTGGAGCAACCCCGAGATACGTCTCCCTATAAACCGGTGAAATTCCTATCATATCAGGCTAACACCGGACTCCCTATGAAACGTGTGGACAACCCTCTCGGAGAAGTCCCATCCGGCGAATCCCGGAGTCTGATGAACACGCCCTATGACTGTGAAACGTGCAAGCACGCCAATATCTTTGATCTTTAATTCTTTAACTTTGACATATAATCAGTACTATAATCGTATAACATTCCTATGACATATAACCTATGATTCTTGGCTCATCGTTCTCATGAGTCACCTATGATTGTTGGAGAACCAACACTATGAACATATCTGTAACTATGATTGTCGAAACATTTCCATGCCTATGTATTCCAAAGGAACACTTCTATAACTTTGTTCACCTCATTAGGCTCTCAAATCATCAAGCTATAAGCCTTCCCTAATGATCTAATCATGCTCTAAGGGATAGGTCCTTTAACATTTAAAAGAGATACATAGCCATTACACATCGCTTAATGAGTTTGGGATAGCATTGGATGGCTGAAATGGTGCAAGAAAAGTGAAAGAATTTTCATGTTCTGTCCCCTTCAAAATCGTGACACGATTTGGCAATCGTGTCACGATTGCTTGCCCAGAAAACGTGTTAGTTCCTGCCTGTAAAATCGTGACACGGTTGCAGAATCGTGACACGATTTTACCTGCAGTTGGACAGCATAGGGCAGTTTCAAAGCATAATTTTCACCATTTTTGGCACAATCAAACACCCCCAAACATCATACAGCTTATGGCTTATTTCTAAGGCATATAAACAACTTATAACATGTTTAATCAAGGAAATTCCAACAAAGGGAAACTAGGGTTCTATGAATCACAAATTTGTTCAAATGACTATAAACCTCAAAACTTAAACAAGGAGGGTTCTAAAACCCACTAGGAGCTCACCTTAATCCCAAAAGATGCTTGCTAAGTTAGAAATCCAAACCCTAGCTTCAAGTCCAAAGCCTCTACTCAAGACAACTTACATTTCCTTGGCTTTCCTTCTCCTTCTTGCTCCAAAATTTCCCCAACACAAGCTTGCTTACCATACAAAGGTTTAGGGAGAAGTTTGCTAGCTTAAGGGGTGATGATTTGATGATGAAGATGAAGAGGAGGTGGGGGCGAAAATGAGAGAAGAAGGAAGAGTAGTTTTCAGATTTTTGAGTGTAAGAAATGAGTAGAAAACCTTGCCCAAAATTCATATTTATCCATTAAGCTATTTCCCCTTATTTACAACTTTGCCACTCCTCTAATTACCACTTTGCCATTGCTTGCACACGAAGTTTCTAACGCTTATAACTGATACTTCTAAGCGGGATATTACATTGATCGTCATCTCCTGACTTTACGTTTCCCTTCGTACATGGACCATATACTTACTTTCCATATTCTGAATTCTGTAACCATCTCTTGGTCAGCTCTTCGTGTATTATCATTATAACATTGCAGAAACCCGATTAAAACTTGCTTGAGACAACTTAAATTCACACACAAACACTTGTGTCAACTTCTAAAACGACTTATGGTTTCTGGAGGTTCACATCTTTCATATACTGAATCTACTGAGGGTTTGAGTCCCATTACTAATCGTTCTATCTCTATCCATAAGAATTTCATACCCATAATCTTTTCGAAACAAGTACGGTCTCTATGGTTTTACCATACCTCTTAGGTTACCTTCGAATCCCTCTAGTTAATTGATCTTGAACTTCAATACCTCATCATTACCTTTTGTTTCATTCAACTACTCGTTACGGCATTCTCATTTCAAATCTTGATCTTAACATCTGAGTAATTCTGCATATAGTTGAACAATCCGAAATCTATACCTTATTACCGCCCTCAGAACTTATCAACACGAGGTGACCTCTTTAAGCTTCTAGAATAACTATGGAAGAAAACTCATCAGTTGGAAACTTAAAACTCACTAACATTAACCACAATCTTAACCTTTCGTATTCAAGACGATCCTTCGTATATCAAAATCTCAACATAGTTTCTCGGCTGAAATTCTGATCATCCTTTAAAGCTGGTCTACTTTAATCTTGAACTTGCCTTCTTCGACCAATCGAGGAAATTCTATATTGTTCATCCAATCAAGGGTGTTCAACTTAATCCATTCATCAGTCCGTTAAATTCCAACAATTTATTGTTCAATATCCACCCTACATTGAGTAAAATTTCCAGTTAAACTTAGCTTATTTCCAGTCCCCTTACTAGTAGAACACATCCGAATATCTGATTCACACTTCCATCGTAGTCCTTAGGTTGCATACCATGATCTCTTCTTAATTTCCAAAACTAGCATTTATGGTTCGGGAGGTGCGACTGATCCGATGGGGTTAAACTTACTTGCGATCCACGCTCAAAGACCACACTTGAGTGGTTAACTTCATCTGTCCAAATATCTCACTTAATCCATAATTAATTCCCTTAACTGTCCGAACATTAAAATCTCATACGATACGAGTTCGATTCATCAACCCTCTATCTTTGCTGAGAGTCTAGAGGTTTCGAAAACTGCCCGATAATTCCTCATTCGAGCCTCTAGGTTTAGTACTGCAATTCCCTAACTCTGTACTCTGAATTGTTTCTTAGTCTACACCTCACTTTAACTTCTCAAACTGCGGTTCCAAGTCATTCCTTATAGTATCCCATGATTCCTTAATCCTTATGTCTTCCGCAGACGAGGCATCGTCCAACGACGTGTCCAACTGGGTTGAGGTACTTCACCTTACTCTTAAGTATCTCTTGTGTTCCTGAAACTTCGTCATTAACAGACTTAGCTACCTCACGGTTGATGGCCACCATTGGCATTTAATACTTCTTCGCCAATTCCGTCTTAAAATTCTGTCACCTTAATCTTCGCCCTTCATACACTTCATTCCTCCTTGGTCACATTCAGCTCTCGGACATTTATCCTAACTGTCATATACTAGATTGAGTTGATCAGGCTCAACTAGATGTGACATTTAGAACAACATCCGAACCCAATGGTCACACTACTTTTATTGAAACTTTAATGACCCAAGGCACGGTCTGAATCGACCTGCTCTGATACCAATTGTAACACCCATACTAAATTATCTAGAATATTTAGCATGTGTATTAATCTGATACTGGGTACATTAAAATTCTCAATAATAATAATACATACATCTGAATAAGTACAAGTTGGCTCGTTAATACAGTTATCCAAATATCATAAAATACGCTTTCATATACATATACACAATCTGTCAGCCTCCTGAGCATGTCCCTGACGAGCAACTGCACTCCATCCAGCGTCTTCCTGAAGATCTTCATCTGAAAACCACTTGCTTACCTGTAAACCTGCACCAGAAGGATTGGGGTGAGACATTACGTCTCAGTGAGCTCCAGCCCAACCTACTGTTGGCAACCACGGGGGAAACCTAGGGTCGCCGTGCCTACTCTCGGCAATCTTGGGGATTCCTACGATCGCCAAGTCTTATCCTTACCCATAGAGGGCTACCTGACTGTTCTTGCTAAACTGGGTAGTCATGACTGGACTACATCTGCTAATCTAGTGATCAAGGGAGAACCTAGGATCACTGTCTGAGTCTGATACTGAATAGTCATGAGATCTGGACTATATCCTGATAAATGGGTGATCGAGGGGAAACCTAGGATCACCGCCTGATAACTGATTCCTGTCTGATAATTATTCTCTGTCTGATAACATAATAAAATATTAACTGATACATGCCTTATGTTAGCTGTTAGCGTTGAACAAACATTATTATCTGAGTTCATTTTACGGAATGCCCCCGGGTGGAGTAACCCCGAAGCACATTCCCCTGATAACCGGTGACAATTCCTATCATATCAGGCTAACACCGGACTCCTCTTGTCGTCGTGCGGTCATCCTTGCGGAATAACACGTCCCACTGGCGTGAACCTCCTGTGTCCCACTGGCGTGAACAGCAGAAGACACGACTTAATAATAATCTTAACTTACGCGTATACCTCCCGTGTCCCACTGGCGTGAACGACGGAAGACGCGAATTAATATTCTTTAAACTTATGCATGAACCTTTCATGTCCCACTGGCGTGAACGATGAAAGTCACGACTTCATAATATTAATCTTAGTCTTTACTTTGCATGAACCATTCGTGTCCCACTGGCGTGAACGACGAAGGCCACGGCTTAATATCTTAATAACTCTTGTTCTTATTCTTCTTATATATATAACTTATATCTATCGCATATCTGATTCATTCTTGAATAAATCATTCTTAAAGCTTTACCTATAAAGAGGTTCTTAACTTTGATCATTGGATCATTTATATCCCTCATTAATTCTTAATTATTGTACTTGAAAGTACGTCTAATAATCTACCATAAGCTTTGCATATTAAATGCATTTTTGAGGGAACTAATCTTCCAAAAACATAACCTATAAGTATAGGATCATAGGCTTATCGTTATCATAAGCCACTACTTAGTTGCTAGAACATTTGCATATTCGTCTAGACTTTGCCCTCTTAATTCAAACTATTCTAAGTCAATGCACAATCCTTGTTCCATACAATTTTCATCCTTTTTGGGAACCTCTTGAATGTGTTAGAATGGTGGTTAATGTTTCTAAAATGTTTATGGAGAAAACGGATGCGGAAAACCATGCCTACGCGCCCCAGAACACCCAAAACAGCTAAGCTGTCATGGCTGTTCTGGGCTTGGGCGCTTGTAGCGACCAGCCTGGGCTTGTAGCGACCAGTGGCGCTTGAAGCGACCAGCTGGGCACTTGTAGCGACAGTAGGCAGAATAAAATTCTGCCTGGTCGCTGTAGCGAGCTCCAGCTCGCTGTAGCGACCATGACAGGTCCAGAGATCTCAAAAATGGTATTTTTCATCATATCAAGCCATCCCAACACACCCAAGCATCCCCAAAGGTATAAAAAGGATTTTCTTAAGCTTATAAATCATTTAAACATGACTGGAACATGGAATTAGCATATAACATGATTTAGGGCATTTTCATAAAATTGCTCTAAGTATAAATTACTCTTAAACTTACTCAAGACGGGTTCTAAAACCCTAGGGAGCTCACCTTGAACCTTGATTGGTGCTTATTATGCTCATTCCAAAACCCTAGCTTGATTTCTCCTTGATTCTTCTTGTTCTAACTTCCAAAGCTTAAGCTTGCTTGCATAAAACACATAAGGATTGCATGAAGTTTGATGGGTGAAGGCTAGAGTGATGGTGAGGGCGTGAGAGTGGGAGGAAGAGGAGAAAAAACCAGATTTGAGAGAGAAGGGTGAGGAGAGAAAATGGAAGAAAATATCTTCCCCCTTCTTTTTAAATAAACTCCTCCTTCTCTATAATTACGAAAATGCCATGCCACATATTTACAAATTTGCCGTGCTTGCTTAATAAGCTTCTAACACGTATAACTGATACTTATAAGCGGTATATCACACTTACCATATAAATAAACCCATTAACTGACAATTTACCAAATTGTCCTTTGCTCAAACATTCCTGATACATCGTCTCAATATTAATAAATATTCGAGTCTTAGGCGGGATATTACAGTATATTTATTGTTTAAAAGACTTTTATACCCCTTATTTAATGTTTGTCTTTTTAAAATTAGTGGGTGTATTTAATGCTTCGCAATTTTTTATGAGGGTATATTTGTAAAAATATTCAAAAAGTTACACTAATTAATGAGTGTATTGGTTTTGATGTTTTTTGGTTTTTCTTCTTATAATAAAGATCGGAGGAAGTACAACATTGCACATGTTAAAGCTTTAATAAATGCACAACTTTTTTTTGACATAAACTAACATATTAATTAACTTTTTCTTGAGAAGTGGTTTCTTTGTCTCTATCTTATTAATATAATTAGATATCAATTTGGCATTATTTTACAAACCTATTATATTACTTGTTTATTTATTTTATAAAAACCACGTATCACTCAAAAAAATATTTTAATAGATACACATATATACAAGTAACGAAGTTAAACAAAATATTCTCCTAAAAAAAGTAAAACAAAATATTAACAAAAAAATGTAAGTTTTTTACAGAAAAATATGTGAGCTTTATAGCTCTTGGTGGATAGAAAAAAAAAACACTTTTCAAGAAAATGTTAATTAATAGGATAGTTTATGTTAAAGAAAGTGGTGCATTTATTGGAGATTAACATGTGCAATGTGCTTTCCATTATATAACTATTTAAAACTTAAAAACTTTTTCCCTAAATTTTTTTTTACAAACTTTAATTGAAATATTATTATTAATTTTACAAAGTCATGCTTCAAAATATAATTTAGACCTAAAAATATTTTTGTCGTCCAATGTGGATTTTTTGAAAAAAAAATTAGGGTTAAATATGTTTTTGGTGCTTATAAATATTTAAACTTTTTTGTTTTAATTCCTCTAAAATCTTTCTACGACTTTTAATCAACAACGGTTTCATTACAACTTTTGATCACGACTTTTAAGTTAACTCTTGTGTATCATTTTCAATTATTTATATTTTTTTCAGAATCATGTTTAAAATATTATAAAAATCTCTCCCAATTATTTTTATAACTAACAAAACATAAATTAAATATAAATTTTTATGTTTTTTACCCTTCAAAGTTCATATTTAATTCATGATTTGTTAAAAAAAACTCTAACTTTCTTTGGGTGAGATTCTTATAATATTATAAATATTTTACAAAAATGTGAAGGATAGACATGACCTGACTTAAAAAACAGTGAAAAAAAATGTGAACACAAATCTTTTTTGGACTAAAATTTGAAGTAATATTCTCAATAGATTGAAACAAAAAATTCTAATATTTACATGGAGGGAAAAAAACATATTTAATCCAAAAAATATAATTCTTTATAAATGTCGTACATAAAATCTCATTGGTCTATGACTCTCTGTTCTAACAGAAAATGATGAAGGCTAATCAGTATCGTCAAGAATTTCAAAATAACCGATGTCTGAATGGTTACTGCCCAAAGAACTTTGTGTCAAGCTACAAGTTGGGAAAGGAAATTGTTGAGAGGCTCAATGAGGTGAATGACATGCTTTCTAAAGCTGATAAGACGCATTTTACTACTGAGCAACCACCTAAACTTGTTGATGAGATGCCTTGTGGTGAGACTATAGGCTTGGACTTGATGGTGGACAGAGTATGGAATAGTCTTGAAGATGATAATGTGGGAATAATTGGTTTATATGGAATGGGTGGTGTGCGCACCTCGTTTTTTTCCTGAGAAAAAGACGCGCAAATCCCCCGAGGTCGTTCGTAAACGCTCGGAGGGCCTTTGTGAAGCCGCCACCAAAGTTTTTGTGTAAAGGGAACGTTGATAAACCCTTAAGTTTTTTTTTTTGTTTAAAGGGAAACGATAATAAAACCCTTTGACGATGAGGAAAGGATGGTCATCGCAACCATTGTCGGGTTCGGGAGTCGATTACGCAAGGGGAAGGTATTAGCACCCCTCACGTCCGTTGTACTCAACGGGAACCTTCTATTTGGTTAAAGCTCGAATTGTTTTTAAATGTTTTGCGCGCATGCTTATCCATGTCAAAAGAAAATATACTAAAAGGGGGGAAAAGAGATAAAAACAAACGAAAGAAAAGAAAAAAAAAAGTTTTTATTATTGCGCTTGACAAGATGTCGATCTTGCTCCTACGTATCTCCCGGTAGTCGGAGAATTCAAAGCGTACGTAGTTCTTTGGTAGAAAAAACGTACATGTGTTGGTTAATTTTAAATGGACGATGTTTTAACCGAATTCTTGCGATTAAAACGTAGCTTGTATGCTCGCGCTTGGGAGACTTATTAAGCGTTTGTTCACGAATCGCACTAGAATTGTTAAAAGGTACGTCCGTTAGGGTAAAAGGGTTCAAATTGGTCGCTATGGGACCAAGAGAGGTGCAATGGACTCAAACGAGTCAATCATTGACCGAGTGGACTCCAACGAGTCGAGGGATTGTTCGATTGATCCACTGAGATCAAGAACGGGTACAATGGACTCGGACGAGTCGAACATTGACCGAGTGACTCAAACGAGTCGAGGGATCGAATCTAGTGGCCACGGGGGACCAAAAGGTTCGGATTGACCACAAGGGGCCAAGATTTGGTTTGGTTATGGTTGGATACATTTTAAAAAAAGGGAATGACGATTGTCCGAACGACGAGACATACGTCACGCATTCGTGCAATCGGGGCGATGGAGAGACATACGTCACACCGTCCCTTTTTCATTCAAGTTTTTGGGTAGAATTCTTTTAGAAATCCCAAGGTATATCAAAACATTTGGCTTGAAAACCCAAAATGGGAAGATTTAGCAATTTTGCTAGAAAACGCACGAGTTCGGCTCGTTTTGCGAATTGTTTTGAAAAAGCGAACGCATTTGGCGTATGTTCATGTTTGAGTTTTGAACATCATGAACAATATTTATTGTTCAAGTTTTGATTGAAATGATGAACATAGCTTGTTTGTTCATGCTGTTTTGAAAGCTTAGGAACGTAACTTGTTTTGCAAGTTATCCACAAAAGGTCATACGAACTTGTGAATTTGTCAAGATTGTGCAAAATCCTTGTTATGGTTTGAAAAACATGGGTTTAAAAACTCTTAGGTTCTGAGCTCTTGGGCTAGAACCTCAAAAAATGGTCATTTGGACACCAAAACTCAGATTCTGAGTTCTGTCATGGTCGCTCTGCGACCATGACTTCGCACTGCGAAGTATGCGAAAAATTGAGTTCAGAAGCTGTTTCTGAACTTTTGTTCAGAAACAACTTCTGAACACATTCAGGACCTTTTAGGTGGGTGAAAAACTTTGAGTTTTTGGGATGAAAAGGACTGGACAAACCAGTTTTGATGTTTTGAAAACCTTGTGATTTCTTTGAAATTCAAAAGGGGTTTTTTAGAACCAAGAGGTTTTGAACCAAAATTGCTATGCAAACACAATTGTAAATGCAAGATAAAAACTTGGAAACTTACAGAGATCCTTAGCAAAGCTCCAGCTGCAATGGATTTGAATTGATTGAGGGTTCTTGCAAAAGGTTTTGAATGTTGGTGATGATTTTTGAACTTTGTAATGCTTTGTGTTTGATTGGTTTTTTTCTGGTTGTTTGTGGGTGTTTGTAAGCTGGAATGAGTAGTGTATAATGCTCTTGAATGCTGTTATTTGAAGTGCTTGTAACCTTGGGCATTGCCTTCTATTTATAGGCCAAAACCAAATCAATTTCATCATTATAAATCCCAAAATCCAGCTGATTGTGGGCTAGGATCAGGCTGAATCCCTTTGCATTAAATGCTAATGGATAGAGGCAACCTTGCCTTGTGCCAAGGGGCAAGACCCAGCCTGATTTCAGCCACAAATTCAAAGGTTTTACGATAGTAATGATGATGAAATAGGGCTGAATTGCAATTGGCCAAGCTTGGGGATCAATCCTTGCAATCTCAATGGTTGATCAATAAAAACGTGCACTGTGATGTGCAGAGATTGGGGGATGTAAAAGGCTACAATTGGCTGGTGTGAGAGGGTGAAAAGCTGCTGCAAAACAGGGTAGGCACTCATGGCTTTTTCAAGTGAAAAATCCAGCTGGTTTGACTGGTTTTGGGGGGAGCAAGCAGGAGGAAAGTCATCAAGCAGGTGGCTGGCAACCTTGGGGTGGTTAACAGGTCACTTGGGAGGGACAAGAGCTGCCCAAGGGCAAGCCCACTTGCTTGTCACATGCTAGGTTGGAAGAAAAAGCTTCCAACCTTGGCATTAATGGCAAGTCTCTCAATTCTGGTTTTGCTTGGCCCAAATAGCCATGAATGCTGATTAAAATAAATATGGAAATGATATGCAACAAAATCTGGAATTAAATCAAAAACACCAAAAATCTGCAGAAAAATCGCAGACTTCGCAGTGCGAAGTGAGCTTCGCAGTGCGAAGTCATCATTTTTGAAATGTTGACTTTTCTGTTGACTTTTGTTGACTTTGACTTTTTCTCCCTCTTTGATATTTTTGATTTTTTGTTTTAAAAGGCTTAGGACAAAATTGGGGTACTACAGGTGGGGCCGGAAAAATTACACTTATGAGGAGAATTCAAAGTGAGTTAGGAAAGAGGGGGCATAGTTTTGATATAGTGTTGTGGGCAGTGGTTTCTAAAGATTGTGATATCAATAAAATCATGACTGACATCAGCAATAGGTTAGGGATTGATGAGAGTTTTTGGAAAAGAAGTCGCCAAGAGCAAAGAGTAGCGAAGATTTATGAACGGTTGAAAGAAAAGAAGTTTGTGTTGATGTTAGATGATTTATGGGGAAAGCTAGAACTACAAGCGATAGGAGTTCCACTCCCGAAAGAAAGTAACAACAAATCAAAAGTTGTGTTCACAACACGGTTCGAGGATGTGTGTGCAAAAATGAAAGCGGAAACAAAATTGGAAGTGAAACGTCTATCTGATAAAGAAGCATTTGAATTGTTTTGTAACAAAGTAGGCGATGAGACATTAAAAGGTCACACAGAGATCCAAAAGCTAGCCCATGAAATGGCTAAAGAATGCGGAGGATTGCCGCTAGCATTAATTATTGTGGGAAGTGCCATGGCTGGGGTGGAAAGTTATGATGCTTGGATGGATGCGAGAAATAATTTGAGGAGTTCTCCTTCCAAAGCCTCAGATTTTGTAAAAGTTTTTCGAATCCTCAAGTTTAGCTATGACAAACTTCCTGATGAGGCACATAAAAGCTGTTTCTTGTACTGCGCACTATACCCGGAAGATTTTGTATTAGATTGTGATGAACTTATTGATCGATGGATTGGTGAGGGATTTCTCGATGAAGATGGTAAAAGTATGTATGGTATGTACATCAAAGGGAAAACTATTATTGAAAATTTAATACATTCATGCCTATTAGAGGATGAAATTGGGTATCGGAGTAGTAAGATTAAGATGCATGATGTGATTAGAGATATGGCACTATGGTTAGCTCGAGATGAAGATGAAAACAAAGACAAAATTGTACTTCAAGGGAAAGCAATTTCCATGTCAGAAACGGATTCTAAAAGATTGAATGTTGTAGAGAGGATTTCAATAATAACTACTTGGGATTCAGAAGAAAGCTGGAAGGTACCAACTTGTCCAAATCTCATCACCCTTTGTTTAAATTTAGAAATGGATTATAACCCTCCTGCTTTATCATTAAATTTCCAATCCATAAAAAGGCTGAAAGTGTTGGATTTATCAAAAATTGGTTGGATAATCAATCTGTCCTCAGACATCGGCGATTTAATCAACTTGGATTTATTGCATTGAAGAAGTTGAAAAACTTGAGGGTATTTCTTTTGGATGGTATGATCCGCCTTAATGTTAAAAACATTCCTCTGGAAGTGATAGAGAGTCTTGAACAATTAAAGGTGTTTAGATTTAGTAGACGTGCTTACGGACCTTTACAAAAAGAAGAAGAAGAGATATCATTACTGGAGAAGCTTGAATCATTACCAAAATTGGAGGAACTGAGTGTCCAATTAACTACCATCACTAGTGTGCAGAGATTATTAGACTCCCCCAAATTACGAGATTGCTCTAGACGCCTTCTGATTTGTTATTTGAAAAAGGAGGGGCCAAAGTCACTTGAAATGTCTTCATTATTAACATCCATGTCAGAAATGAAGCATTTGAACCAAATATTTCTTTTTAGGATACACAACCTCATGGATGATTCATCGGTTACTGACAAATGCCATCTTGGAAAGCTTCGCCATGTGGACATATCTTATTGTCATTCAATAACTCATTTGACATGGTTGAGGTATGCTCCGCTTCTTGAGAGCCTTGTTGTTGTGTGTTGTGATTCAATTGAAGAGGTGGTGAAAGAAGCTAGAGATGAAGAACAGGCTGGCTATGACTCCAACAATGATAATATATTCACAAATCTTAAATATCTTAAGCTTCGCTATATGGACAAACTAGTGAGCATCCACAAGAGAGCTTTGGATTTTCCTTCCCTAAAAAGTATTACGGTTTGGGGTTGCCCCAATCTGAGAAAGCTTCCTTTCAATTCCAGCTTTGCTTCCAAGAATAAATTGATTGCAATCCATGGAGGGACACAGTGGTGGGATAATTTAGAGTGGGATGACACAAATATTCCAACCTTACTACTTCCTAAACTTCAATTAGAAGAATTCTTAGATTGGTAGGTTCTCTCCAAGTTCTATTTACTGAATCTCGTAAATCTTATGTGTACTTTTGTTCTCCATTTTCTTTGTTAATTTTAATTCGTTGCTGTTTAATCTTGTCTATGCAATATTGTTTATGTACAATTTCTTTACGCGCATATCGTGTTTTCTAGTTTTATGTGATTCTCTCATTTCAGCTTCTGCATGTATAATTTTCTGTAATTACATTTTCTGCATAATTTAGTTTATTGATTTTATAAGTCATTCTGGTTCTACGATTCTGCTATAAGTGTAAACCAATCTGTTGTTGTTGTGGTTGGTTTGTTTTCCATCTATATGGTCTATGATCTAGTTAGTTTACGTTAGTTTCGTTGGCACCACTCTCTATCCCGTGTAACTAAATTTTGGGAAGGTTTTAGAAAAATAGTGTGTGGTACAATTTCTTAAATTCTATCTTATCCAAAAGCATAGTCTTCTTATAAAACTTGGTTGAAGAAAATAGACCAATAAAAGAGTTAGATCCCCAAAATAAATGGAAAAGTGTTGAGGCTCCCAAGATTAAATTTGTTCCTTCGCATGATTTGTGAAACATGATATCAGACACGTTTCAAATATACTTGCATTTCATTTCGTGGTCACTCTTGTCCACCGAAAGTTCTTATAATCTCATGATTACATTAATGGGAATTAAAGAGAAAAAAATTGTACTTAAAAAATATGTGAAGCTTGATTCATCACACGTCAATGGTACTGCCACTCATGTTTCCCATTTCAGAAAATAATGAGCTTGATGATGTGATAGAAGCCAATTTTTAATGAGTTTGATATCAGAAAGTGGCTACAAAATTTCCAACAAGTTAATCATTTCAAGGCCAAAACTTGGCCCATTTTTTTGTCCTGCATCACTTGAGTAAGTATACGGGAAGATTTTTTAAAAATGGTGATAAGTTGGCTTTGAATTTTCTGTTTATTTCGAGTTAGCAATTCAAAATTAAAGAAATATGATTGCTCAATAAATTAGTTGGAATATTTTGGATTTAAAAACAACAAACACACTTTGCCAGCCACAACAAATAACCAATGTTGTGGGAACCCCAGTGAACTTTGTAAAAATATAAATCAACATGAGTGACCAACGAAACTAGTTTAAAAATTTGGTGTAGACATATCATATTCATATGTGATGCCTACCTCGCAAATCTGTTATACACCAATTGAATTTTACTATTATAGTTTATCTACACAACTTTTCTAGATCCGTCTAAAACCAGTAGTAACCTATATATACCCAATATTTTTCATTTAGAGAAACATGAATTGATAAATATACGTAGTAACATAGTTGGTCATGCTTGGATTGTTTATTTGAATAAGACAGATAACTTACACTGTATGTGGACTTGGACTTGTTTATATTAATTAGTAGTACTTTATTTATACACCATCGCACATGATTCTTCCTTAATGATTAGCCAATAGCACAACCATGTGCAGACTTAATGTAAATCCTGTGCAGAAAGTGAGTTGATTTTGAAAATTAAGAAAAATTTAATGTCTCTGCTGTGCGCACCTCGTTTTTTTCCTTGGGAAAAAGACGCGCAAATCCTCCGAGGTCGTTCGCAAACGCTCGGAGGGCCTTTGTGAAGCCGCTACCAAAGTTTTTGTGTAAAGGGAACGTTGATAAACCCTTAAGTTTTTTTTTAGTTTAAAGGGAAACGATAATAAAACCCTTTGACGATGAGGATAAGGATTGGTCATCGTAACCATTGTCGGGTTCGGGAGTCGGTTACGCAAGGGGAAGGTATTAGCACCCCTTACGTCCGTTGTACTCAACGGGAACCTTCTATTTGGTCAAAGCTTGAATTGTTTTTTTTTATATTTTGCGCGCATGTTCATTTATGTTAAAAATATAATAAAGGGGGGAAAGGAGATAAAAACAAACGAAAGAAAAGAAAGAAAAAGTTTTTTATTATTGCGCTTGACAAGATGTCGATCTTGCTCCTACGTATCTCCCGGTAGTCGGAGAATTCAAAGCGTACGTAGTTCTTTGGTAGAAAAACGTACATGTGTTGATTAATTTTAGATGGACGATGTTTTAACCGAATTCTTGCGATTAAAACGTAGCTTGTATGCTCGCGCTCGGGAGACTTATTAAGCGTTTGTTCACGAATCACATTAGAATTGTTAAAAAGTACGTCCGTTAGGGTGAAAGGGTGAATTGGTCGCTATGGGACCAAGGGAGGTGCAATGGACTCATACAAGTCAATCATTGACCGAGTGGACTCTAACGAGTCGAGGGGTGCGTCTAATGGCCACGGGGGCCCAAAAGGTTTGGATTGACCGCAAGGGGCCAAGGTTTGGTTTGGTTAGGGTTGTACATATTGAAAAAAGGAATGACGATTGTCCGAACGACGAGACATACGTCACGCATTCGTACAATCGGGGCGATGGAGAGACATACGTCACACCATCCCTTTTTCATTCATGTTTTTGGGTTGAATCCTTTAGAAATCCCAAGGTATGTCAAAACATTTGGTTTGAAAACCCAAAATGGGAAGGTTTAGCAAATTTGCTAGAAAACGCACAAGTTCGTCTCATTTTGCGAAAATGCGAACGTATTCGGCGTATGTTCATGTTTGAGTTTTGAAAATCATGAACAATATTTATTGTTCAAATTTAGATTGAAATGATGAACATAGCTTGTTTGTTCATGTGGTTTTGAAAGTTTGAGAACATAACTTGTTTTGCAAGTTATCCACATAATGGTCATACGAACTTGTGATTTTGTCAAAATTATGCAAAATCCTTGTTATGGTTTGAAAAACATGGGTTTAAAAACTCTTAGGTTCTGAGCTCTGGGGCTAGAACCTCAAAAATTGGTCATTTTGACACAAAAACTCAGATTCTGAGTTCTGTCATGGTCGCACTGCGACCATGACTTCGCACTGCGAAGCATGCGAAATTTTGAGTTCAGAAGCTGTTTCTGAACTTTTCTTCAGAAACAACTTCTGAACACACTCAGGACCTTATAGGTGGGTGAAAAACTTTGAGTTTTTGGGGTGAAAAAGGCTGGACAAACCAGTTTTGATGTTTTGAAAACCTTGGGATTTCTTTGAAATTCAAAAGGGGTTTTTAAGAATCAAATGGTTTTGAACCAAAATAGCTATGCAAACACAATTGTAAATGCAATATAAAGCCTTAGAAACTTACAGAACTCCTTAGCAAAGCTCCAGCTGCACTTGATTTGATTTGGTTGAAGGCTTTTGCAAGAGGTTTGAGTATTTGGTGATGGTTTTGGAACTTTGAAAAGCTTTGTGTTGGATTGGTTTTTTCTGGTTGTTTTGTGGAGGTTTGTAAGCTGAAATGAGTAGAGTTTCTGCTCTTGAAATGCTGTTGTTAATTGTGTTTGAAACCTTGGGCATTGCCTTCTATTTATAGGCCAAAACCAAATCTTTTTCATCATTACTAAATCCCAAAATTCAGCTGATTTGTGGCTAAGATCAAGCTGGATCCTTTTGCATTAAATGCTAATGGATAGAGGCAACCTTGCCTTGTACCAAGGGGCAAGATTCAGCCTGATTTCAGCCACAAATTCAACCAATTCTAGAAGGTAATGATGAAGAACAAAGCTGAATTGCAATTGGCTAATGCTTGGGGATCAATCCTTGCAATCTCAATGGTTGATCAATGAAAACGTGCACTGTAATGTGCAGAGATTGAGGGATGAAAAAGGCTACTTATGGCTGGTGTGAGGGGTGAAAAGCTGCTGCAAAAACAGAGTAGGCACTCATGGCTTTTCAAGTGAGAAAATCCAGCTAGTTTGACTGGTTTTGGGGGAGCAAGCAGGAGGAAAGTCCTCAAGCAGGTGGCTGGCAACCTTGTGGTGGTTAGCAGGTCACATGGGAGGGACTAGAGCTGCCCAAGGGCAAGCCCACTTGCTTGTCACATGCTAGGTTGGAAGAAAAAGCTTCCAACCTTGGCATTAATGGCAAGTCCTTCAATTCTGGTTTTGTTTGGCCCAATTAGCCATGAATGCTACCTAAAATAATTATGGAAATGATATGCAACAAATTCTGGAATTAAATTAAAGAAACCAAAAATCTGCAGAAAAATCGCAGACTTCGCAGTGCGAAGTGAGCTTCGCAGTGCGAAGTCAGCATTTTTAAAATGTTGACTTTTCTGTTGACTTTTGTTGACTTTTGACTTTTTCCCCTCTTTGATTTTTTTTTATTTTTGTTTTAAAATGCTTAGGACAAAATTAGGGTACTACAGCTGCCCCTACTTAATTGTGTCTTCGCATAGAGTGCGTGAGTGCCGAGGGCATCTCATGAACTCTTTGCGAAGATCAATTAAGTAAAAAGAAGGACCCGAATTTTGTCCTTCGCGAAATGCAAATGCAATGGTTGGAAAAGGTTGATCGTATCCAGCCGCTAACACTGGAGGTAGATCCACTGGGGGATGAAGGTAATCTTATCTAGGCACTGTCACTAGAAGTCGATTCCTGAGGATGGTGATCTTCTCTAGGCACTGTCACTAGAGGTTGAACATTGATGGAGGTGATCTTCTCTAGGCACTGTCACTAGAGGTTGAACATTGATGGAGGTGATCTACTCTAGGCACTGTCACTAGAGGTGGAACATTGATGGAGGTGATCTACTCTAGGCACTGTCACTAGAGGTGGAACATTGATTGAGGTGATCTACTCTAGGCACTGTCACTAGAGGTGGAACATTGATGGAGGTGATCTACTCTAGGCACTGTCACTAGAGGTTGAACATTGATGGAGGTGATCTACTCTAGGCACTGTCACTAGAGGTCGATACATTGATGGAGGTGATCTACTCTAGGCACTGTCACTAGAGGTGGAACATTGATGGAGGTGATCTACTCTAGGCACTGTCACTAGAGGTCGATACCTAAGCTAGGTGATCTTATTCAGGCACTGTCACTGAATGTCGATTCCTAACGAGCTGTGATCTTATTCAGCCGCTAACACTGAAGGTCGATACACTGGGGGAGGTGATCTAATCTAGGCATTGTCACTAGAGGTCGATACCTAAGCTAGGTTGATCTTATTCAGGCACTGTCACTGAATGTCGATTCCTAACGAGCTGTGGTCTTACCCTAAATAGGTGCCCCTGGTTGAACTGGAAAACATGATTGTATGATGCATGTTATGCAGTATGATATGCGGTGATATGCAATGTAATATGATATGAGATGGACTCAAACAAAGATTCTGTCTGGGGAATTGGGGACAGTTAGTGAAGGAGGTTCACTGGGGAACGCTTACTTGACTGTTGATGGATGTTGGTGAGTATGTGATACTCACTGGAGAATCCTTGTTGAGGATGCATGATTTACGAAATGAAATGCATGTGTATGAATGATTTGTATATGCATGCATGAATGACATGATGCATGAATTATGTTATGCATGATGTGTGGGATGCTGGTTGGGTGCCGAGCAAAGTCGGTCTTGGTTGTGGTTGTATCAATGATGATTGGGCTCTCTTTTTTTTGTTGGTTTTTTGGTTGGTCGGTTTGGAAGGACGAGGTCCTTTGCCTACATACCCGAATGGGATCAAAACCGGTGTAGTTCGAGCCTATGCCCGAAGATTTGTGTGGGTTTGCCAATAATGATTGGACTTTTGTTTGGGGTTGAGACTCCCTGGGGAATATCTATGAGGTTTGGCTTATGGGGATATAAGGATCATTTTGGAAGCATGATCGATATCCAGCCTTGGTTGGTGTTTGGATGTTTTAGGGTGTTTACTGGGGATTCTGCTCCTCCTAACCCTTGGGGGGTTTTTGCGCTCCGTGTGCCGCGAGCTACGCACTTGCCTTTGCTAAGGAGCATAAGTCCTTTGGTGCAATATTTTGGTGGGAATTACCGCAATTCTTTCAGAATTCACGAAGATTCAAAATAAAGCAATGTTTGTTTGTTTCTCTCTTTTTTGGAAGAAAATTCTTTTGTTTATTTCCCATGTTTTAAAGCATTTTCATCATGAATAAAACAAAATTTTATGCGCTACTGAGAACATAAAATAACAAAAAGGAAATTTATTCAATGCAGATTTGACCTCTTGAATGGGTAAAAAATACACAAAGTGAGAAGTAAGAAAAAGCAAAAAGAAAATGTTGGTTTTGGCACAACACATGTTATTTCCTTATGACTTCGAGATTTTTGTTTGTTGGAAGATGCTGATGAGACCAATTCTTCTCCTCTTGAATCTTGTCCGGAGCTTGGATGCTGCAGTCATTGCCTTTCTTTTTTTTGTTAACCCCTAACTTTTGCCTGGACCGCTCTTTCGAGTTTTCAATCCACCGGGGTGTATTTCCTTTTTTGATGTCCTTAATTTTTGTCTAGACCGCCTTTTCAGGTTTTCAATCTAGCAGGACGCTCTCTATTGCCTAAACCGCCCTTTCAGGTTTTCGATTTAGCGAGCTTTTTTTCTCTTTTTTTTCTTTCTTTTAGGCATAATACCTCTTGACTGCATCAGAGTTTATTGAGAGTGGGAACTCTTCTCCGTCCATAGTGGTGATGATCAGGGCTCCGCCTGAGAAAGCTTTCTTTACCACGTACGGCCCATCATAGCTGGGAGTCCACTTCCCTCGGGGATCTTTGTGGATAGGTAATATCTTCTTGAGCACTAGGTCTCCTTCTTTGAACTCTCGAGGACGGACCTTCTTGTCGAATGCTCTCTTGAGCCTCCTTTGATAGAGTTGTCCATGACATATTGCCGTCAGACGCTTTTCCTCTATGAGATTCAGTTGGTCGAACCTTGTTTGGACCCATTCAGCTTCTTCTAGCTTGGTTTCCATCAAGACCCTTAACGAAGGAATTTCCACCTCTACGGGGAGAACAGCTTCCATACCGTATACTAAGGAGAAGGGGGTTGCCCCAGTTGAAGTGCGAATGGCTGTTCTGTAGCCATGTAGCGCAAAGGGAATCATCTCATGCCAATCCTTATATGTTGTCACCATCTTTTGGATGATCTTCTTTATGTTCTTATTGGCTGCTTCTACCGCACCGTTCATCTTTGGTCGGTAAGGGGAGGAATTATGGTGCTCAATCTTGAAATCTTTGCACAACTCCTTCATTGTCTTGTTGTTTAGGTTTGCCCCATTATCGGTGATGATTTTGTGGGGAGTACCATAACGGCAAATGATTTCCTTCTTGATGAATCGGGCTACCACTTGTTTGGTTACGTTTGCATACGAAGCTGCTTCTACCCATTTGGTGAAGTAGTCGATGGCAACGAGGATGAAGCGATGTCCATTTGACGCTTTGGGCTCGATCATTCCAATCATGTCTATGCCCCACATAGAGAAAGGCCAAGGTGAAGTCATGACGTTCAGTGGAGTTGGTGGCACATGCACTTTGTCGGCGTAAATCTGGCACTTGTGACAAGTCTTGGCATAGTGGAAACAGTCAGCTTCCATGGTTAACCAATAATAGCCCGCCCTTAAGATTTTCTTTGCCATTGCATGCCCATTAGCATGGGTTCCAAAAGATCCCTCGTGGATTTCTTTGATGAGCATGTCTGCTTCATGTTTATCCACACATCTGAGCAGGACCATGTCATAATTTCTTTTGTAGAGGGTATTTCCACTGAGGAAGAACTGGGATGCCAATCTTCTGAGGGTCCTCTTGTCGGTGTGCGAGACATTTTCTGGATACTCTTGCTCTTCGAGGTATCGCTTGATGTCGTAGAACCAAGGTTTGTCGTCAAGTCCCTCTTCGACTGATGCGCATACAACTGGTTTGTCTCTACGATCCATCCTTATGATTGGTGCTTCGTTGTAGAAATTTACTTGGTACATTGATGATAATGTAGCCAAAGCATCTGCTACCTGATTTTCTTCTCGAGGTATGTGGTGGAAGTTGATTTCATCAAAATGCTTAATCAACTCTACAACCCGGGCTCGGTAGGGAATTAAATTGGGATGTTTTGTTTCCCGTTCTCCTTTGACTTGATAGATGACCAAGGCTGAGTCACCGTATACTTCAAGGTTTTTGATCCTTAGATCAATTGCTGCTTCGAGGCCTAGGATACATGCTTCATATTCTGCCATGTTATTGGTGCAGTCAAAGCATAACCTTGCTGTGAAGGGCTGGTATCCATTTCTTGGGGAGATTAAAACTGCTCCGATACCGTGTCCCATGGCATTTGAGGCGCCGTCGAAAGCGAGCTTCCATTGAGCTCCTGGTTCTGGCCCTTCATCATCGCTTGTGACCTTTTCGTCATTCAAAGCTATGACATCTTCATCCGGGAAGTCGAATTGTATGGGCTGATAATCCTCCAATGGTTGGTGAGCAAGGTGCTCGGATAAAACACTCCCTTTGATGGCTTTTTGAGCAACATATTGGATGTCGTACTCAGACAGCAGCATTTGCCAACGGGCTATCTTCCCTGTGAGGGCAGGCTTTTCGAAGATGTACTTGATGGGATCCATCTTCGATATCAACCAAGTTGTATGGGTCAACATGTATTGCCTTAGACGTCGAGCAGCCCATGCTAAAGCGCAGCAAGTCTTTTCAAGTGAAGTATACCTTGTTTCACAGTCAGTAAACTTCTTGCTTAGGTAGTAGATTGCGTGCTCTTTTCTTCCCGTTTCATCTTGTTGTCCTAACACACAACCCATTGATCCTTCAAGTACGGTTAGGTATAAGATGAGGGGTTTACCCGGAACCGGAGGTATTAAAATTGGTGGTTCTTGCAGGTATTGTTTGATCTTGTCAAACGCTTCTTGGCAATCCTCATTCCAATGAACGGCTTGGTTTTTTCTTAGCAGTTTGAAGATTGGTTCGCAGGTAGCTGTCATGTTTGAGATGAACCTGGCGATGTAGTTCAATCTTCCTAAGAAACCCCGGACTTCTTTCTCGGTATTTGGCGCTGGCATTTCTTGGATGGCCTTTACCTTATCAGGATCTACTTCAATACCTCTTTGGCTGACGATGAAGCCCAATAACTTTCCGGATCTAACGCCAAATGTGCACTTGTTAGGATTTAAGCGGCTTGTATTTTCTTAGGCGTTCGAAAAGCTTTTGTAGATGGACTAGATGATCCTCCTCCGTTTGGGATTTGGCAATCATGTCGTCGACGTAGACCTCAATTTCCTTATGGATCATGTCGTGGAAAAGAGTCACCATTGCTCTTTGGTATGTTGCCCCGGCATTTGTTAATCCGAAAGGCATTACCTTATAGCAGAATGTCCCCCATGGAGTGATGAACGTAGTTTTCTCCATGTCCTCTCGAGCCATCTTGATTTGGTTATATCCCGAGAAGCCATCCATAAAGGAAAAGACTGAGAATTGGGCTGTGTTGTCCACCAATATGTCGATGTGCGGTAACGGGAAATCATCCTTTGGGCTTGCTCTATTCAAGTCCCGATAATCCACACACATTCTCACCTTGCCATCCTTCTTCGGAACTGGCACAATGTTTGCAACCCATGTTGGATACTTGGTTACGGCTAAGAAGCCGGCATCGAATTGCTTTTTGACCTCCTCTCTGATCTTGAGAGCCATATCGGGTCGAGTTCTTCTCAATTTCTGCTTCACTGGCGGGCATTCCGGCTTGAGTGGCAGCTTGTGTACAACGATGTTAGGGTCTAAACCCGGCATGTCTTGATACGACCAAGCGAATACGTCCACGTACTCTTGCAGAAGCTTGATCAACTTTCCTTTCACATCCTCGTGCAGGGAGGCTCCTATCTTGACCTCTTTCTTATCCTCTTCGGTCCCCAAGTTGACCTTTTCAACTGATTCTTGGTGAGGTTGTATTACCCTATCCCCTTGATTTGCAAGTCTAGACAATTCTTCAGGCGGTTCATAATCGTCCTCTTTATCATCTTCCGTTTGATTAATCGGGAAATCGAAGTCATAAGGGTTTAAGGCAGTGTTGTTTTCGGAGGGTGGATTTGTAGATCTGCATGAGTATGATTTTTTTTAGGCTTTTTTTTGTAGAAAATTTTTTTTTAAAACAAATGCAAAAAGAAAAAGACTCAAATGAACATAAAAGAGTGTTTTTATTCATGATTGTAAATAACTTTTAAAACATGGGGGCCCCACACGACTAATCATTTGCCTTGGGCAGAGCTAAATGATTTTTTTTTTAAAAAGTAAAAAACAAACAAACATGGTTTATTACTTGATCCTGGTAATGATCTCGGGAATCGCGATAGCCCTCCAATTGTTCAAAGCTTCATCCGAAGCGCAACGGTACACCAAATCAGGCACATCTTCGTCTACGTCTTCGAGTAGAGCCACTTGATCTTCATGGATAAACCCCGCACTGATGAATGTTTCCGAAATGGGGAGGATCCCTTGCTTTGAAGGCTTTGAGAAAGTTTCGGCTGATGGATGATACCCCAACCCGAAGCGATTTTTCTTCTCCGGTATGTCCACTAACTTGCCCCATCCAGTGGGTCGGCTTTCTTCTAGGGCCTCTCTTATCGCCCTCCATGATGACATGGCTGTCCTAGCCTCTTCCTTGGGCTTTGAGCTCAATGTCACGACATTCGCCACTTCCAAAGATTGGAATGGGACGTCCACAGCTTCTTCATCCGTTTCTATATAACGGAAAGATGAGAGATGGCTTACCATCATGTCCTCTTGCCCGGAAACTACAATCATTTGGTTATCAATGATGAACTTCAGCTTCTGGTGCAAGGTAGAGGTAATGGCTCCGGCCGCATGGATCCATGGTCGTCCGAGAAGACAACTGTATGTTGGATTAATATCCATGACTTGGAAGGTTATGGTGAAAACCTTAGGTCCGATTTGGACTGGTAAATCGATCTCCCCTATAACGGCTCTTCTTGACCCATCGAAAGCTTTTACGACCAAGGCGCTGGGCTTCATTACGGTCCCTTCACATGATAGTTTGAGGAGGGTAGTCTTGGGCATGACATTCAATGATGACCCCGTGTCCACTAGCACTCTTGAGAGGATGTGGTCCATGCATTTCACGGAGATATGTAAGGCGCGGTTATGAATGTGCCCCTCATCGGGTAGTTCATCGCCATTGAAACCCAAGTACCTACTTGAGGTAATATTTCCGACTATCCCGTCGAATTGGTCCACCGGAATGTCCTTGGTGACATGTGCCTCACTGAGGATCCGCAGTAGTGCTTCTCGGTGTGCTTCCGAGCTTAGTAGTAAGGATAGCATGGAGATCTTGGAGGGAGTTTGACCTAGCTGGTCAATGATTTTATACTCGCTCTTTTGGATTATCCTTAGGAACTCTTCGGCCTCTTTTTGCGGGATTGTCTTTTGAGAAGGCCCCGCTTGGTTCTCTTCTTCCTCCACGCTCTTTTCTTTGAGCGGCTCCTTTGGTAGTACGGCTGGCGTCTTCCCGAGTTCTTTCGGAGCGAAGACTCTACCACTTCTAGTCATTCCTCCAACACCGGTAATGTAATATCCCGCTTAAAAGTATCAATTAAACGTGTTAGAAACTTCGTATGCAAGCAATGGCAAGGTTGTAATTAAGAGGAGTGGCATAGTTGTAAATTTGGGGAAATTGGCAAATGGATAAATATGAATTTTTACAAGTAAATTCTCATTTTCTAGTAAAGGGAAAAACTGAATTTTTCTTCCCCTCTCCCTCACTTTTGCGCCCTCCATCTTCACTCCAACATCCTCATCAATCTTCAACCCTTAACCTAGTATATTCCTCCCCAAACTCTCTTGTGATAAGCAAGCTTTTGTTGGTGAAACTTGGAGCAAGGAAAGCCAAGGAGTAGAGGATTTCTTGAGTAGAGATTTTGGAGCTTGAAGCTAGGGTTTGGATTCCAATCTTAGCAAGCAATCCTTTGAGTTTCAGGTGAGCTCTTAGACGGTTTTAGAAACCCACTTTGTTTAAGCTTGAAAGTTATAGTATTAAGAGCTATTTTGATAGATTCATGCTTTAATCCCTTGATGTCTTGTGAATACATGATTTAATATGTTATAAGTTGTTCATATGTCATAGAAATCCATTCCCATAAGCTATTTGATGATTGGGAATGTTTGGGTTAACCTAGGAAGTGAAATTATGAGTGCTGCTGAAGCCAAAATCGTGCTCCGATTTATGGGCATCGTGCTACGATTTTATGTCCTGATTTTCATGAAACATTCGCATAAAATCGTGCTCCGATTTTCACAAATCGTGCTACGATTTCCACTTTCTCCAGCATCTTTTTTCGTGAGCTTTGGCTTGGAAATAGGGAAGGATAAGGGATAGGCATGGCATTAGGAGATGTATACTTGTACTCCTAAGTTATATAGATATGTATAGGGATTGGTAATGGAATTATCTATTGTAAGTGAAGTCCCTACATTCCCTTAAGTATGTGCAACTTAAGAACAATGAGAGTATGAATGAATTGTCAATCATAGTTATAGCCAAGTTTATAGTGTTGGATTTCCAACAATCATAGGTGACTCATGAGAACGATGAGCCTAGAATCATAGGATTATATGTCATAGGAATGTTATACGTTCATAGTATTGATTATATGATTATATGTCAAAGTTAAAGAATTAAAGATCAAAGATATTGGCGTGCTTGCACGTTTCACAGTCATAGGGCGTGTTCATCAGACTCCGGGATTCGCCGGATGGGACTCCTCCGAGAGGGTTGTCCACACGTTTCATAGGGAGTCCGGTGTTAGCCTGATATGATAGGAATTTCACCGGTTTATAGGGAGACGTATCTCGGGGTTGCTCCACCCGGGGTGCCCTCCGTAAAATGAACTCAGATAATTGTTTGTTCAACGCTAACAGCTAACATAAAACTGCTATAGAACTACTTATATGTTTTATGTTTCATAGTTATAGTTAAAGTCACAGTTACAGTTATAGTCACAGGAAACTCATAGTTATAGTTATAGACAGTTATCAGAAAGTGATCCTAGGTTTTCCCCTCGATCACTAAGTTAAAGTTATAGGCAAATTACAGTTATGATTATAGATAGCTACAGCAAAGGTTATAGGCAGTTTAAGTTATAGTTACAGGAGGACTTATAGTCATAGGCAGATAAAAGACTTGGCGATCATAGGAAATCCCCAAGATTGCCAAGGTAGGCATGGCGACCCTAGGTTCCCTGTGGTTGCCAACAGTTGGTTGGGCTAGAGCTCACTGAGACATTATGTCTCATCCCATTCCTTCTGGTGCAGGTTTACAGGTAAGTCAGAGGTTCGTGATGAAGATCTTCACAGAGATGCTGGATGGAGTACAGTTGCTCGTTGTGTACCAGCTCAGGAGCTTGATGGATATAGTATGAGTAATATAAAAGTATTGGATTTTTGTACAGACGAGTAAACTTGTATTCAATCTTTTGTGATGTAATATTATTATTATTGAAATTTTTAAATGTATCCAGTATCAGTTTAACGCACATGCTAATATACTAGTTAAAGTTAGTATGGGTGTTACAATTGGTATCAGAGCAGGTCGATTCAGACCGTGCCATGGGTCATTTAAGATTCAATAAAAGTAGTGGAATCATTGGGTTCCGGATATTGTTCTAAAGGTCACATCTAGTTGAGCCTGATCAACTCAGTCTAGTATATGGCAGTTAGGACAAATATCCGAGAGCTGAATGTGACCAAGGAGGAAAGAAGTGTACGAAGGGTGAAGGTTCGGACGTCAGATTTTTAAGACGGAAATTGGCGAGGTATTTAATGTCAAAGGATGGTTCTCTAGCAGTGAAGGGACTGAGCCTGTTAATGGCATAATTTCAGGATTATAAGAGGTATTTAAGAGAAGGGTCAAGTACCTTAACTAGTTGGACGCATCCTTGAGCGATGCTTTCTCCAAGGAGATGTGTAGAGTAAAGGATTATAGAATACTCCGAAGAATGATTTGGAATCCTAACGGGAACCGTAGATTGGAAAGTTAAAGTTAAGGGTTGATTAGAGTTTTAATTCCGGCTGCAGATGCAATGGATTGTGTTACCAAACCCAGTGACTTGGAATAAGGAATGGATAGTTAATTATTGAAAACTCTGGGCTTCCAGTGAGGATATAGTGTGTAAGGTGGAAGGACTTGCACACTTAAAACGGACGAGATTTAAATATCTGATAGGTAAGAGACTCATTTATGGATTAAGCGAATTAATGAACAGATGGAACAGGTTACCTTCCTTTATTGTTGGTCATCAAGATACTTGGTATGAGGAACGCGAGTTTAGCAACAAGTGAAGGAAACCCTGGTAAGGGTATGAAGTAAAGGTTGAATTTTATGTTGTCGGATTATAGCAGACCGCTTTCGAGGATTAAACAGGAATTAGCTAAGAACTATTTTGAGGCTCTGGCAACAGGAAGAACGTCACTTATATATAAGTTACAGTTAAAGTATGGTTGAAGTTAAGGAGTTCTATATTCTCTTTCGATGGGCTCCTTGCATACGTATTTGGGTAAGCCGACAAAGATCACACTATGTTGGTATGTGTTAAGATGGTAGAAAATACATACTTTGGATTGTTCGAAACCATGAAGAGGGCAACGGTCGAGAAGTCAGATGGACTATTATTCAGATAACAGGATTAGAATGGAATTGTGAATACAATAATAAGTTATAGGAAGGACCCAATGGAAAATGTTAAGTATTGAAGCTTACAGATTTATTAATCGAAGAGGTGTATCACATGTTTGAATTTACAGGAGAGCTGGTAAAAGTTGAGTTCTATCCAGACGGATTATTCCCGGAGCAATCCGAGAAGTAACCAAGAGTTATGTTAGAGTTATGTGGACCTAAGTGTCTTGGAAAAAGGTTGTGGATGTGAAATCCCTACGGATAATTACAGGATGAGACTCGATTCATTAATTGATTAAGTATATGAAAGACGAGAATTTCCGGAAGTCATAGAATGTTTCTAGAAGTTACCACAAGTAAATAATGTATGAACTTAAGTTGTTTTAATAGGAGCATTATTGGGCTCGAATTCATTGTTAAAGATTGTCTACAGGGTTCGGTGTTTTTCGTGGAAGTAAGAATTTTGTTTATGTTCGAAAGGAAACGCAAAGTCAAGCGTCGAGCAATCAGTAAGTTGAACAGGTGGATTAAACCACAAGAGAAATTATAAGATAAGATGGTCATGGGTGGTAACTACAGAGTTATAAAGTTAAAAGATTGGCCAAAGAGATTTTAGATGGTAATAGTGGTGTGTTACTTCCATCCCAAGGTTAATTGTTTAAATCAGAGTTGCGCAGCGGAGAAGTAATCCAATTATGAGTTAATAGACAAATCAAAGCTGAAGTTTAGAGAAAAGGATGTTTGTGAAGTCCTTGTCAGAGGAACTACAGGAAAGGTATTCAGAGATTAAATCTCAAGTTACAGAATATGTGTAAGTAATGATGACTTGAACTTATCATCAGTTCTAACAGGGAATTTTAATAGATAAGTCGAGGAATGTATCAGATCCCGAAACTCATGAGATAAGAGAATCGAAGCAGGTTGATAACTTTAAAGGATGTAATTATAGCACGCGGAGGAGGCCACATTTCATACGGTGATTTAGCTGTTTAGCTCAGTAACTTAAAGTTAATTTGAGTAGTAAGTTTAACCAAAGAGGAATTATGCCGTGGCATACAGATATTCCGCATCGTATCCGCGTTATGCTAGCATGTCGCATGTAACAGGCATGTAACAGGTTATGATTAGTATTATGTATACTGATCAGGCAGAGTTTATGCTACTTAGATAGTAGTGTAACATATTTTATAGTCGTGTGACATGTATCAGTAACCGTGGTACGCAGTCGGTAATGTTTTAACAGGAAAGTCTTAAGCAGAACAGGTTTGTTGTTATTGAACAAATTTCGGTAGAGGAGTTCAGAAATTCTTGAACTTAATGTTAACAGTTAAAGGAAGGAAATGTTTTACACAGATCAGAAGAGTACTCATAATTTACAGTAAAAGACTACGTGAATTGAAGTTATGAATTAAAGGATTCAGAGTTTAAGAGTGCTATTTTGATAGCGAACAGAATAGAGTTTTCTTTTCGAAAACGGAGAATGTCCTTGGACAAGATAAGTTATAACGCCAACGGAATATAACCATAATTTATGTTATGGGATTGTGTATGTTCAAAGAATACAAGTATGAATCAAAAGTTAAGAGAGTGACCTTGGTTGACGTGGTTTTGTCTCAAGTATAAGTTGATTAAGTATGGTGTCCCATTAGTTGGACAATGACTAGGCGGCGTACTGTGTACCCGATAGAAGTGTACACGTACTCGATCATGTATAAAAGCTATGTGCTATGGATAATATTATATGATGGTATGTGAGACGGCTTATGTTACACGTCACTTGTACTAAACTTTCATAAGTTGAAATTATTGGTAAAGCAAGTATTAATTCCCACGAGTAAGGAATATCTTGATTAAAGTAAGATTGTCAGAATCATAGAAAGAAGAAAGCCTTAAGACCTTTAGCTACGTGTTATCATTGATTAATTAAATTGGAGCAGGAGTGGCTCATAAGATTTCTCGAGCTTTATGGATTACTGCAGTGGGAATGTGAACAATGGTCATGGTAGTGATAATAGTTACATCAGGATGTTAGATAGAAAGGAATTTGTACCAAAAGTACAGCCACCTCCTTGTAATTGAATCGTGAAAGTACTTGCAATGGACTTTATTTCCGTTTGAGAATGTTTGATATCAGATGCTTTGTAGTGCAAGACTAGTCTATATGAAGAATGATACGAATGTAACAGTAACAGGTCATCTTGTGAGACGAAAGTTAAAGACAAAAGTTCTTTGAACTAAACGTAATGTAATAGATCCCTCGGAAAGTTGGAATAATTGAGGAAAAACAGAATGACTCGACGACTTCAGGTTAATATGGATATGTTGGTTTAGATAACCATACGCCTTAACAGATAACAGTTATGTAATATACGTTAGACCTTTCGGCAGGAAAGAGATTGTCTTATGTTTTGATGTACAGTGATGGGAATCATGGCTAAAGAACAAGTTTTAACCAATATGGCTTAATCGAGACGCGTGACTAATCTATATGTCAGACATTAGAATTGCCATGGAATCCCAATAAGCAAAAAGAATTGGAAATTTTCATAGTAAAGAAAGAGGTAAAAAGAATTTATCTTTACAAGATCTCATAAGGATTATCTAAATTTCGAGGACGAAATTTCTTTTAAGGGGGGTAGAGTGTAATATCCCGCTTAAAAGTATCAATTAAACGTGTTAGAAACTTCGTATGCAAGCAATGGCAAGGTTGTAATTAAGAGGAGTGGCATAGTTGTAAATTTGGGGAAATTGGCAAATGGATAAATATGAATTTTTACAAGTAAATTCTCATTTTCTAGTAAAGGGAAAAACTGAATTTTTCTTCCCCTCTCCCTCACTTTTGCGCCCTCCATCTTCACTCCAACATCCTCATCAATCTTCAACCCTTAACCTAGTATATTCCTCCCCAAACTCTCTTGTGATAAGCAAGCTTTTGTTGGTGAAACTTGGAGCAAGGAAAGCCAAGGAGTAGAGGATTTCTTGAGTAGAGATTTTGGAGCTTGAAGCTAGGGTTTGGATTCCAATCTTAGCAAGCAATCCTTTGAGTTTAAGGTGAGCTCTTAGAGGGTTTTAGAAACCCACTTTGTTTAAGCTTGAAAGTTATAGTATTAAGAGCTATTTTGATAGATTCATGCTTTAATCCCTTGATGTCTTGTGAATACATGATTTAATATGTTATAAGTTGTTCATATGTCATAGAAATCCATTCCCATAAGCTATTTGATGATTGGGAATGTTTGGGTTAACCTAGGAAGTGAAATTATGAGTGCTGCTGAAGCCAAAATCGTGCTCCGATTTATGGGCATCGTGCTACGATTTTATGTCCTGATTTTCATGAAACATTCGCATAAAATCGTGCTCCGATTTTCACAAATCGTGCTACGATTTCCACTTTCTCCAGCATCTTTTTTCGTGAGCTTTGGCTTGGAAATAGGGAAGGATAAGGGATAGGCATGGCATTAGGAGATGTATACTTGTACTCCTAAGTTATATAGATATGTATAGGGATTGGTAATGGAATTATCTATTGTAAGTGAAGTCCCTACATTCCCTTAAGTATGTGCAACTTAAGAACAATGAGAGTATGAATGAATTGTCAATCATAGTTATAGCCAAGTTTATAGTGTTGGATTTCCAACAATCATAGGTGACTCATGAGAACGATGAGCCTAGAATCATAGGATTATATGTCATAGGAATGTTATACGTTCATAGTATTGATTATATGATTATATGTCAAAGTTAAAGAATTAAAGAATTAAAGATCAAAGATATTGGCGTGCTTGCACGTTTCACAGTCATAGGGCGTGTTCATCAGACTCCGGGATTCGCCGGATGGGACTCCTCCGAGAGGGTTGTCCACACGTTTCATAGGGAGTCCGGTGTTAGCCTGATATGATAGGAATTTCACCGGTTTATAGGGAGACGTATCTCGGGGTTGCTCCACCCGGGGTGCCCTCCGTAAAATGAACTCAGATAATTGTTTGTTCAACGCTAACAGCTAACATAAAACTGCTATAGAACTGCTTATATGTTTTATGTTTCATAGTTATAGTTAAAGTCACAGTTACAGTTATAGTCACAGGAAACTCATAGTTATAGTTATAGACAGTTATCAGAAAGTGATCCTAGGTTTTCCCCTCGATCACTAAGTTAAAGTTATAGGCAGATTACAGTTATGATTATAGATAGCTACAGCAAAGGTTATAGGCAGTTTAAGTTATAGTTACAGGAGGACTTATAGTCATAGGCAGATAAAAGACTTGGCGATCATAGGAAATCCCCAAGATTGCCAAGGTAGGCATGGCGACCCTAGGTTCCCTGTGGTTGCCAACAGTTGGTTGGGCTAGAGCTCACTGAGACATTATGTCTCATCCCATTCCTTCTGGTGCAGGTTTACAGGTAAGTCAGAGGTTCGTGATGAAGATCTTCACAGAGATGCTGGATGGAGTACAGTTGCTCGTTGTGTACCAGCTCAGGAGCTTGATGGATATAGTATGAGTAATATAAAAGTATTGGATTTTTGTACAGACGAGTAAACTTGTATTCAATCTTTTGTGATGTAATATTATTATTATTGAAATTTTTAAATGTATCCAGTATCAGTTTAACGCACATGCTAATATACTAGTTAAAGTTAGTATGGGTGTTACAGGTAATGTTAGTGATGTTGGGCTCAATTTTGGCTAGTGGTTTTCCTTCCACATAGGCCACAGGTTGGTAATTCCATGGTACCCTCTTTGTGCTTTCAAAAGAGAAGGGTGCAGGTACGTGGAATGTTATGGGTTGTATTGGCATTGGTACCTCTCTCCTTTGGTATGGGATCTCGAGAGGTTTTGGGTTGTTAGACTCTAAGGTAGCAACGTCCGTGCCATCCTTTATATAGACAATTTGGATCCAACCTTGGTCCATTAACTCTTGAAGACAGCTCTTCAACTCTTCGCACTCGTTCGGGTTGACCTTGCAGGCTTCACAGTTGGCGTGCATTTCCTCGAATAATCCAAAGCCGGTTAAACGCTCCCTTATAGTTGACAGGGGAGTCTTAACATTAGATACCCTTTTGACTGGACCAAAGTCCTCTTGTTCCTCCACCGCATTTACAGAGGGACCCGCATGCCCCGGCAATGGGTTGTTCTTTACATTGGGGTTCTCCTCTTTGAAGGATAACAGCTTCTTGTCAATAAGATCCTGCACCTTGTGTTTGAAAACTCTACAGTTTTCGACATTGTGCCCCACGGATCCTGCGTGGAAATCACATTTGGCATTTGCGTCGTACCAATGTGGATATGGTGGCGACATTGGTGGTAGTAGTCTTGTCTCGACCATACCCTTTTGGATTAGGTATGGCAAGATTTGACCATAAGACATAGGTACAGGATCAAACTGCCTATTAAAATAACTGTTCCTTGAGCTCGCTTGATTCCTTGATGGGTACCCGCCTTGTTGTTGTTGCTGTTGATTTTGCTGCGGTAACACTACTGGTTGTCGAGGTGGATTTGCGGGAATCACTTGAGGTGAGTAACGCCCTTGAGCCGCTGCTGCTGCCACATAAGGATAGTGGTAGTGAGGCATTTGATTTGGTGGTGGGTAGGATGGTCCCACTAGAACGGCATTTGTCTCCCCCTCTTTCTTTTTGTGAAAGTTGCTGGGGGGCTTTCTAGCTCCACTTTGAGCTTCTGGAGAGCCTTGGATTTTTCCTCTCTTCACTCCGTCTTCTATTCTTTCACCGACCATGACTAGATCGGAGAAACCGGCAGACGTGCTTCCAATCATCTTGTCGTAATATGGGCCTTGAAGTGTGCCCATAAAGGTGTCGACAAGTTCTCTTTCCAATAGTGGTGGTTGTACACGAGAAGCTAGTTCTCTCCACCGCTGAGCGTACTCCTTGAAGGACTCGTTGCTTCTTTGTAGGAGGTTTTGTAGTTGCATCCTATTTGGAGCCATGTCCAAATTATATTTGTATTGCTTTAGGAAGGCATCGGCTAGATCCTTCCAAGTTTGGACATGAGTACGCTCGAGCTGCATGTACCAATCCAAGGACGCTCCGCTTAAACTATCTTGAAACACATGCACCATGAGTTTCTCGTTCATTGCGTAGGCTGCCATCTTCCTACAGAACATCCTTAGATGGTTCCGAGGGCATTGAATTCCTTTGTATTTCTCGAAGTCCGGTGCTTTGAACTTCGGAGGAATTACCACGTCGGGCACTAGGCACATATCCAAGGCGTTGTGGGCACCGTATGAGCTGAACCCTTCGACAGCTTTCAACCTTTCTTCCAAAACTCGATACATTTGGGTGGTATCATTGTCTTGGTGGGTGGTGTCGGGAGCAGATTGCCTTAGCTGGCTATTTTCCACATCATGGGGAATTACTTCATGCTGAGTAGTGGAAGTTCCTTGAGGACGACGCTCTTCATTCCTTACGGGGATTGTGAGCGGTGGTGGAGGTGGTCCTTGACCCTCATTTTCGAAGGGTGGGGTATAGTTCGGAGGTAAACCATAAAGAGGCCATTGCACATTGGATGCATCCGTTGTTGGGCGAGGGTTACTTTCTCGTGCCGATAGAGCTTGCATTAACTCTAGCATCTGATCCATCTTTCCCTTCATTCCATCAACCTCTTCTCTCAAAGCCGCTTGAGTTTGTTCCAAATTGTCCATGATCCTTTGTTTGTTAGCTCGTGTTCCGTACGAGTGTTGAATATCTGGTTCTTGGACCGAGAGCTTTCGGGGTTTTCGGGCTATGATTGCTTTGAACTGTTTTTAGGGAAATGAATGAGTGTTTTTTTTTGAAAAATGCATGAAGATGCATGTGGATGTATGTATGCTATGAGTATGCAAAATATGCGTTTTTTTTTTATTTATTTTGCTTTATGGAGTTTAAAGATGCACAATTAATATTAGCAAATTCGAAATATTAAAGACCGGGAAATTGATTATGCTTCAAAATATATTTGATTAAATAACATTTGTTTACAAAGTGTAACTAATGCTATTACAACTCAAATAGCCGCTCGCTTCTCGGCTTTGCTCATCTCTTCCCTATAGAAATCTATGGTGTCCTTGCAGAACTTCATAAACTTCTGGATCTCCATAGGGATGACAAAGTAGGGCATGACCATCTCGGCCTCCGCTAGCTTCTTTGGAAGTTGGGTGATTACCAAATTTGAGAATGCAACCAATTTAGTGAAATCCTCACTTAATCGGGTGGCGTCTTGCCATACATACTCAATCACTTCCTTGCGCTGGTCTAGCTTGACTCTTGCACTTCAAATTTCATCGTGTAGTTGTGCAATGTGGTCCCCATGAGCTCTTGCAATCTTGTCGAAGTACTCCTCGAATTTCTTGATGTCTTCTTCGAGATGATTGCACTTTAGCCTCCCTTGATGAGAGAGACTCTCATGTTTTTGCCGCTGGACGCGTTCGGCTTGAAGATGCTCTTTGTAGTCTTTCACTACTTCTTGGAGCTGTTGATTTTTCTCTTGAAATTTCAACCTCCATTTCCGTTGAGCTTCGATGGCTAGTTCGCCAAACTTCTTGAGCTCTTGGTTGGAATGTAAGATTCTTTCCAACTCTTCGTCCTTGGCCACAAGGTTGGCATCCACACTAACCAAGCCGCCTCCTATCCAATCCCTTTTCCCTTCGGAGGTTCTTAGCCGTTTTTGGCATACTAGGAGAGAATGTGATACTTCATCACGATCTCTCTTCGTCCTAGTAATTTCTCCTAAAGCTTGGAGGTGCTTCAATTCTAAGTCTCCGTTTTTGTTTTGGAGTTCTTGAATTTTAGCCTTGAGGTCCTCCACTTCTTTGTTGGGAATGATTGCAATAGGTTTAGGTGTAGGAGGTTTTGGAGGGTTTATGACCACGAAGGGTAACTTGATTGCTTTGACCCTCTCCTTCACCCATTGAGTATAAAGGGGTTTGGCGACACAGTTTCTCTTGCCGACCCTTCCCTTGCGTACTTGGCTCCATGCTCCCCGGATTCTCTCTAGCAATGCCGGGTCTTGATCGCCTTCCCTTCAGTAGAAAGCTTCCAACAAAAGGTCATTAGGTTTATCCTCCATTGAAAAACCTAGTTGTCGGAGAGAGAGGACCGGATTATAATTAATACATCCCTTAGTACCAATGAGGGGTACGTTAGGGAAGTCCCCGCAACTGAGGATAATTTCCGGGTCCTCTAAGTTTGGTGAAAACCAATGGATGTCCTTCTCGGCGAGGGTTGTCATCCGTTGCGACCATTTGAGCTTGGCCCGGTTTTCCACAAAGTCTCGGTTTCTTGGCATGTGGGACATCATCCAAATTTGCACCACGGGAGTGCAACAAGTAATTTTGCGTCCCCTTGCTTGTTCATGCCTAGAGTAGAGGGTATGATAAAAATCCGCCAAGATTGTGGGAACTGGATTTTTAGTCATAAATACCTCTAGAGCCGGAAAGTCTACGAAATCATCCATGTTGGGGAATAAAACAATCCCGTAGACTAAGAGGGCTAAGATGGCGTTGAATGCCATTACCTCTTTGTTGGCTAGTAAATCCCGAGCTTTGGCTTCCAAAAACTTTCTTGAAAATCCCTTAAGGTTTCCTCTAACTTCCAAGTTAGATGCCACTTCTTGGGTGTCGAGGTATAAGGATTCGGCGATGGCTTCAAATGTGGGATCCTTTCCCGGACCGAGATAGAGTTCATGACCTTTCATGCTACAACCCAAAATCTTCTCAAACTCTTCCAAAGTTGGCGCTAGTTGGAAGTCTTGAAATGTGAAGCACCGTAGAGGTGGGTCGAAGAATTGCGCCAAAGTGGTTAAGGCCGTTGAATCTATTCTCACGGGTAAAAGATCAAGGATTAGCCCATAGCTTGCCTCGAAAATGTTCTTGTTGACCGAAGAGAGCCTCTTGCTTAGAGCTAATAAACTTTCCACCCTAGGAGCTTTAATTTTGAAGGCGAGCGTATTCTTGTTCCCGGAATCCATATTTTTTTTGCTAATATTTGTTTGTTCTTTTTAAACTCCTATAAAGCAAAATGATGCGAAAATTACTTTCATGAATGCAAATGATAAGCAAGGGTATGGTTTATGAAGGTTCGGAACTTCCCCCCATCCTCACATGTAGGCTCTAAATTGTGAAATCTCCTAAGAAGAGGTCCTTAGAGTCATAGACCTCACATGGAATTAGGGTTGTCTATGGACATACGTCGACATGACTTCAATTAATTCCACGTGAAAATCTCATCTAAGCGGGGTTGGACATCCTACCTCACGGACATACGTCAACGCGGGCTTCCGCACACAACCTCCTTCTAACTTAGTTTTTTTCTCAAGCTCGGGTAGAGAGCCTCACACGTCCGGCATTAACCCGAACAATGTGGAGTAACATCACTCAAGTAACCCCCGCATTTGATATATATGATATGAATATAAAGCAGACAAAGCAAATATAAACATAAAGCATAAATATAACATGTATGAATAAAATAAATAAACATGGCACGCAAAGAAAATAAAACAATTGGCTTTAAACCAAATAGGTTAGGCTTGACTCACTAGTGGGAACAGGGTCCCCAGTGAAGTCGCCAGCTGTGCGCACCTCGTTTTTTTCCTTGGGAAAAAGACGCGCAAATCCTCCGAGGTCGTTCGCAAACGCTCGGAGGGCCTTTGTGAAGCCGCCACCAAAGTTTTTGTGTAAAGGGAACGTTGATAAACCCTTAAGTTTTTTTTTGTTTAAAGGGAAACGATAATAAAACCCTTTGACGATGAGGATAAGGATTGGTCATCGTAACCATTGTCGGGTTCGGGAGTCGGTTACGCAAGGGGAAGGTATTAGCACCCCTTACGTCCGTTGTACTCAACGGGAACCTTCTATTTGGTCAAAGCTTGAATTGTTTTTTTTTATATTTTGCGCGCATGTTCATTTATGTTAAAAATATAATAAAGGGGGGAAAGGAGATAAAAACAAACGAAAGAAAAGAAAGAAAAAGTTTTTTATTATTGCGCTTGACAAGATGTCGATCTTGCTCCTACGTATCTCCCGGTAGTCGGAGAATTCAAAGCGTACGTAGTTCTTTGGTAGAAAAACGTACATGTGTTGATTAATTTTAGATGGACGATGTTTTAACCGAATTCTTGCGATTAAAACGTAGCTTGTATGCTCGCGCTCGGGAGACTTATTAAGCGTTTGTTCACGAATCACATTAGAATTGTTAAAAAGTACGTCCGTTAGGGTGAAAGGGTGAATTGGTCGCTATGGGACCAAGGGAGGTGCAATGGACTCATACAAGTCAATCATTGACCGAGTGGACTCTAACGAGTCGAGGGGTGCGTCTAATGGCCACGGGGGACCAAAAGGTTTGGATTGACCGCAAGGGGCCAAGGTTTGGTTTGGTTAGGGTTGTACATATTGAAAAAAGGAATGACGATTGTCCGAACGACGAGACATACGTCACGCATTCGTACAATCGGGGCGATGGAGAGACATACGTCACACCATCCCTTTTTCATTCATGTTTTTGGGTTGAATCCTTTAGAAATCCCAAGGTATGTCAAAACATTTGGTTTGAAAACCCAAAATGGGAAGGTTTAGCAAATTTGCTAGAAAACGCACAAGTTCGTCTCATTTTGCGAAAATGCGAACGTAATCGGCGTATGTTCATGTTTGAGTTTTGAAAATCATGAACAATATTTATTGTTCAAATTTAGATTGAAATGATGAACATAGCTTGTTTGTTCATGTGGTTTTGAAAGTTTGAGAACATAACTTGTTTTGCAAGTTATCCACATAATGGTCATACGAACTTGTGATTTTGTCAAAATTATGCAAAATCCTTGTTATGGTTTGAAAAACATGGGTTTAAAAACTCTTAGGTTCTGAGCTCTGGGGCTAGAACCTCAAAAATTGGTCATTTTGACACAAAAACTCAGATTCTGAGTTCTGTCATGGTCGCACTGCGACCATGACTTCGCACTGCGAAGCATGCGAAATTTTGAGTTCAGAAGCTGTTTCTGAACTTTTGTTCAGAACCAACTTCTGAACACACTCAGGACCTTATAGGTGGGTGAAAAACTTTGAGTTTTTGGGGTGAAAAAGGCTGGACAAACCAGTTTTGATGTTTTGAAAACCTTGGGATTTCTTTGAAATTCAAAAGGGGTTTTTTAGAATCAAATGGTTTTGAACCAAAATAGCTATGCAAACACAATTGTAAATGCAATATAAAGCCTTAGAAACTTACAGAACTCCTTAGCAAAGCTCCAGCTGCACTTGATTTGATTTGGTTGAAGGCTTTTGCAAGAGGTTTGAGTATTTGGTGATGGTTTTGGAACTTTGAAAAGCTTTGTGTTGGATTGGTTTTTTCTGGTTGTTTTGTGGAGGTTTGTAAGCTGAAATGAGTAGAGTTTCTGCTCTTGAAATGCTGTTGTTAATTGTGTTTGAAACCTTGGGCATTGCCTTCTATTTATAGGCCAAAACCAAATCTTTTTCATCATTACTAAATCCCAAAATTCAGCTGATTTGTGGCTAAGATCAAGCTGGATCCTTTTGTATTAAATGCTAATGGATAGAGGCAACCTTGCCTTGTACCAAGGGGCAAGATTCAGCCTGATTTCAGCCACAAATTCAACCAATTCTAGAAGGTAATGATGAAGAACAAAGCTGAATTGCAATTGGCTAATGCTTGGGGATCAATCCTTGCAATCTCAATGGTTGATCAATGAAAACGTGCACTGTAATGTGCAGAGATTGAGGGATGAAAAAGGCTACTTATGGCTGGTGTGAGGGGTGAAAAGCTGCTGCAAAAACAGAGTAGGCACTCATGGCTTTTCAAGTGAGAAAATCCAGCTAGTTTGACTGGTTTTGGGGGAGCAAGCAGGAGGAAAGTCCTCAAGCAGGTGGCTGGCAACCTTGTGGTGGTTAGCAGGTCACATGGGAGGGACTAGAGCTGCCCAAGGGCAAGCCCACTTGCTTGTCACATGCTAGGTTGGAAGAAAAAGCTTCCAACCTTGGCATTAATGGCAAGTCCTTCAATTCTGGTTTTGCTTGGCCCAATTAGCCATGAAAGCTACCTAAAATAATTATGGAAATGATATGCAACAAATTCTGGAATTAAATCAAAGAAACCAAAAATCTGCAGAAAAATCGCAGACTTCGCAGTGCGAAGTCAGCATTTTTAGAATGTTGACTTTTCTGTTGACTTTTGTTGACTTTTGACTTTTTCCCCTCTTTGATTTTTTTTTGATTTTTGTTTTAAAATGCTTAGGACAAAATTAGGGTACTACATCTGCTTCACAGGGAACAACCAAATAAACATAAACTAATGTATGTCCACGTTTAATAAAAAAAGAGGTACGAAATTCCAAATGTAATGTTTGTTCAATGAAACAAGAGAGGCAATGAGAAAAATAATCCCGTAATTTTGAAGTGTAATTCATTACATTTGATACTTGAGGTTGACACCAATAGTTAGTGTTTCACCAAATAAAACTAATTACCAAATATTCTGAGTCTCTTGTTTCTCTATATTCCGGTGAATTGATGACAGCAAGTTCATCTGAAAGTGCCTTAATACCGTGTAGGTATTCTGTGACAGATTTGGAGCCTTTGTTGTACCTTGTTAGTCGCTCCTTGAGTTGCATGATACATGTTTGCGTTTTGCTAGCAAAGGTTTTGTTGAGTATGTCCCATGCTTGTTTGGAGTTTTTTGCACCGCCAAGCATTGTGACAACATTCTGATCCATGGAGGAGAGAATGGCATAAAGTATGAGTTGATCTTGCCTTGTCCAATACTCATAATCACCATGTGTTTTGGCTGGGCAGAGTTTGGTGCCATCTACAAAACTGAGCTGATCATAACCAATGAGAAGGGCGTTGAATTGCACCTTCCAAGCTGGAAAATTTGAACCTGTTAGTTTGATGGAGGATTGGGTGTGTAGGATAATGACATTGGTGGTTTCATTGATGACAATGATGTGGCAAGACATTTTGAAAGGTTTGGATCGGTGTTGTTAAGCTAACAAGCGACTGATATCATATAAGAGAGTGATATTGTAACTCAAAAACTTGTATTATTTGCCAGAAATGCCTTTACATATATAGAATAACTAGTCTTTAACCCGTGCAACGCATGAGCGAAAAATGAGTTTTATTGTAATGTGCAAATGTTGACCCTCAAGACATAATGCTGGATAGTTAATATATAATATAATTTATAAATAACTTAAATGAGTATCTTGTTACACATCAAAATGTTAAATGAGTATCCTATTACAAATCAAATATTACACTGATAAAAGATAAACTAATCAAAAAAATCTTTCTCAACAATAAATTCAACATCTCTTGATGGCTCGAAATGTCACTTCAAAAGAAATGAATGAAAAATATTAATGAATATAAATCTAGATTTTTGATAAATAAAATTTATTGTATATTTTATTTAATATATCCAAATACAAATGTTTTTTTAGGAGTTATTGAATACATATATTAATAACTATATTATTATACCTTCGTTTAAATAGAAATATAAATTAAATACTTATAGCCCACCATGTTTGAGGAATATAAAGCTTTGGTCTTAAATCAAATACATATAGCCTCCCGTGTTTGAATCATAGTGTTTGTAGTTAGTATGAACCATACAACTCTATTTGGATTCACTACAAGAAAACAATGTTTTAGCGTCGGCCGAAAACCCACGCTAATAGGGTTAAAATGGACGCTAACATGGATTTAGCGTCGGTGTCGGGGCAATGCTAAAAAAGTTGAAGCTACTGGGTAGCCTCGGATTTATGGCATCCGATGCTAATATAGAGTCTGCCACGCCGAGTTAAAGTCAGACTCTATTCTCAACCGACGCTAAATTAGGCCACTAATATAAAGTCAACTAAATCACTTAGCGTCGGAATGGCCGACACTAAGGTCAACTAGACCAAAGTCAACAATATCATTTAGAGTCGGACGGACCAAATCTATAGTCAACATAGTCAACAAATCCTTTTGAGTCGGTGTTTCCGACGCTAAAATAATCGTTTAAAAAAAATTAATTTCGACAAAGAAGGCGTGTCAGACACTAAAATGTACTTTTTTTATTACTCCTGGTCGTGCACCTAACACCCTATTTTGCGCCGAATACTAAGAAATCAGAATAACACATCAAATTTACCACAAAATCATAGTGCATTAACATAACAAAAAATAGGACTTTCCAATTACAAATTAGTCTAAAACTACAAAGTCATTTGAATACCAAAAATTAGTTTGAAACTACATAACAAGAATGTAATGAGTACATGGCTGTTCTTCAAATCATCATGATAATATGGATGTGAAGGAGGATGGGAGGCACTACATCATCTGAGCGGTGAACAATGCTCCATAGCTGAAAGATATGAAACAAAAAGATCAATTATGTTTAGTGAATGAATATTAGCAAGGCATGAGATTAGGCTCCAATATTACATGGGCCACTAGCATCAATTAGTCACAGTTTTAGTCATTATCCAACCAAATACTATGTTCTGGATCACCAAGCCAAATACAAAAGAATGTACAAAATTTAAAAAGAATAATAAATAAATTCTCATAAGAATTGAGATAAGGGTAAATAACATGTCAAATTCTCATAAGAAAGTGGCGTTTTAGATATATAATGATTTATAAAACATGTCCAATTCAAATAGATTTTCTTTCTAACAATCACCTCCATTATTCAATATCAAGTGAAATATCTTAAACATAATCAGTAAGCTTGAAAGGATAATCAATCACTAAGTTATGAAGATCATTGTACATAAGGCATCCATGTAGGAATTGATAAGGAAACACAAGTAAAACTAATGAGGTGGTACCTGTGATTTATGTACTTTAAGAAGCATTTTATTAAGCTCATCAACACACCTGCATAGGAAGTGATAAAAAATGGAAGTTCTGACACAATTAAATTGAAGCCAAACAATTTAATGATGAAAAATCATATCCATGTAGGAATAGTCAATTGACATTGATGATAATTCAAAATGATTACAAGTTTTAGCATTATAAAGTTAAAGATATTGGCAGCATACCTGGATATCTTTCACATGGATACCTTGTTGCAAAAAATCCATTTCCCACCGCCCCTATACAGCAGTGTGACCACACAACCAACACATGGAAAAAGAATTATGTAGGAGTTATCGAATTCGACTTCTTGAATGAGTTATTGGGCCTGCAATTTAATTGCATCCAATTATAAAAACCGATGAAGCTTCAATTACAACACAATAACAACCAATGGAAAGCACTCAAATTTGGAGATAACCCAATATCAAGACAAATAAGATTAGAGAGAAAAATTGTTGTCACTTCTGTGTTCTAGGAAATATCAATCATTTTAAGAACCGAATGTGACATTTGATACAAATACCATAGGCGTATTGCTGCTATTCAGCTGATGTAATTAAAGATCCTTGGTATGAATAAGAAAGGAAAAAACAATTTTATTTGGGACACTTGTATGAGTTGTCTGACATGTACGTTGTGCTAGTGTCATACAAGTATTGGACAACGATGCGTGTCGGACATCACGGCACGCCTAGCCCTAGAGGTGTCCATGATTAATAGCTAGAGAGAATTAAAGCTATAGGTATAAAGTTAAAGAGAGACTACAACTATTACTAGGATATTCAGACCCCACTAGTTTGGTCATGACAATCCAAAAATATACTAAAACTGAAAACTGAAAACAAAGGCACAAGAAGTGATACAAGATAGTTACACTGTAGCCAAATAACCAATTCTTATGTGCCCCCTGTACAAGGAATACCAGGGACTCCCAACTAACACAAAAAATCTCACTTTACTTTTCAGAGTAATTGTCGTTCTAAGACTACAAATTAGTGTAAAACTACAAAATAACAAAGTTATGACTATAAAACCATACCTCAATAAGTGATAATGCATTAATGACATAGAAAACAAGTTTAGAGTAGCAAATTCATTCTAATACTAATAATTAGTATCAAGCTATGTAATTACAACATGACAACTACATCCCTTCAAAAAAAAAAAACATGACAACTACATGGGCTGCGATAATTTCATGAAAGTTTAATGTTATTGAATTTCAATATATATCACATTCACAACAGTCTCAAGATATATGATATATTCACTATCCAAATGTCATCGAGGCATACCAAAATTGCAGCTGCCAACTTACAACAAAGGTTCCCAAACCACGTACTCAACTTCTTGTCCATCTTTACCCTGCAAGAGAAGGGTTCCAAACAGAGAAGTCAACAAATATATCAACAAACATAGATCGTTTTTAACATTTACAAACACAGATGTCAAAGTAAATGTTATCTATACCATTTAACTACATGGAAATAACAGAGAATGTACATTTCCATTGAAGAAAAAATACAACAGCAAAATATAATAGTTCATAAAACAAATCTATACATGCAACCATCTCAGCCATTTATTGACAGAAGCATCTGGTTCTAAATATTTTTTAAAGTTAATCATGAAGTTCCACGCCAGACGTCAACTAGAACCATTTCACAAATGCAACTTAGTGGAATAAACAATAGAAAGAGTTTACTAAATGTTGTGCAATAAAGAGTGAACAAGAAAATAAGCTTATTGTTGAAAATAAAATGAACTTATAATATTGCTAGAATGGTACTATAATACTAATATAATCTTGTGTCTTATTTTGGCTCTGCATCTAAAGAAATGCCATCTCATAAGCAGAGCAAAAGATACTCACTACAAAACATAAGAATAAGATACTAGTAATTGTTAGTTTCTCCATATATAAAATAGAGAACATATTTTTGATAATTTCCATTAAACCATGATTCATTTATACACTTTTACTTTGATAGTAGTATCTTTGAATTGCTCAAGTGAACCAAACAATAAGCAAAACCTAGACACATACCTAAGAAAACCATTCAGCAAGGTAACCAACCATACAATATGAAGCCACCTCAATGAAGCAAACCCCAAAGATTGATTCCTTAACTGAACCATACCAGTCCCGAATCCTACATGAGGCCACAACAGAAACTCAAACATCAAAGCAAAATTCAATGCCACCACAACAGGACAAAACACATGTAATATCCCGCTTGGACGTAACTTTTATCAGTGATTAAGGATTAATGGAAAGAATGGCAATTTTGTAATTTTTGGAAGATAGGATTTTATATAAGGAAAATGTGAGATATTTTCCCACACTTTCCTCATTTTTCCTCTCTCCTCCTCTACTCTTCTCTCACGCCATCTCTTCTTCTCCTCCACTAATCATCAAAAACTTCATCTCCCAACTCTCAATCTTCAGATAAACCAAGCAAGCACCAATTTGGGAGGTTGAAGCAAGAAGGGGAAATGAAATAAGGAAAGCAAAGAAGGATCAAGAGGCAAGCTAGGGTTTCTGGAATAAGCTTGGAAAAGTACCAATCAAGGCTTAAGGTGAGCTCCCTAGGGTTTTAGAACCCACTTGAGTAAGTTTAAGGGTTAATTATAATTTGAGCAAAGTTTAGAAATATACCTTAATTCTTTGTTATGTGTTGATTCCTTGTTCAATCATGTTTAAACTGTTTAAATGTTAAAGAAAATCCTTTTTAATACCTTTGGGAAGCTTGGGTAAGTTGGAATGGTTTAAAATGATGAAAAAAATGCAATTTCTGAGTTTTCCTGAACTGTCATGGTCGCTACAGCAACCAGCCGTCGCTATAGCGACCAGACAGCATTTGAGTTCTGTCTACGGTCGCTACAAGCGACCAGCCGTCGCTATAGCGACCAGGCATGTTTTTTGACTTTTACCTACGGTCGCTGTAGCGATAGGCCGTGGCTATAGCGACCACATCATGACAACACTTGACAGCTTTGCTGTTTTGGGTGTTCTGATGCGCGTAGGCGAGGTTTTTCACTTCCGTTTTCTCCAAAAACATTTAAGAATGATTAAACACCATTTTAACTCAACCAAGAGGCTTCCAAAAGGGATGTAATTATAAGGAACAAGGATGGTATAATAACTTAGAATTGAGGGCAAAGTTCAGACAAGTATGGGATCATGTCCAACAATCAAGTAGTGGCTTATGATAACGATAAGCCTATGATCCTATACTCATGTGTTATGTATTGGGAGATTAGTTCCCTTAAGAAATGCATTAAATATGCAAAAGCTCATAGTAAATTATTAGACGTACTTTCAAGTACATAAGATAAGAATTGATGAGAATGAGAATGCACATAGGATAGCAAGCTTAAGATGCACTCAATTAAGTGTGCGTAAGCACAAGAATGATCCAATGATCAAAGTTAAGAACCTTTGATAGGTTAAGCAATTAAGAACGATTTAGTTAAAGAATGCATCAGATATGCACAAGAATATGAAACGTATTAGATATACATATGAACTTAAGTTAAGAACTTAATGATAAAGATTATATGTGTTCATCAGACTCCAGATTATGCCGGATGGGATTTCTCCGAAAGGGCTATCCACACGTAAGTTATAAGACTATGTTAAACGTGTCCAGCAGGCTCCGGGATACGCCGGATGGGACTTCTCCGAGAGGATTGTCCACACGTATGTTAAAAGATTAAGCATGTTCAGCAGACTCCGGGATACGCCGGATGAGACTTCTCTGAGAGGGTTGTCTACATGCAAAATTAAGTTGTGTTCAGCAGACTCCGGGATTCGCTGGATGGGACTTCATCGAGAGAGTTGTCCACACAACGATAAGAGGAGTCCGGTGTTAGCCTGATATGATAGGAGTTTCACCGGTATGATGGGAGATGTACTTCGGGGTTACTCCACCCGGATGCACTCCGTAAAATGAACCAAGATAATGTATTGTTTGTTCAACGCTAACTTCTAACTTTATGTTATGAAAAGATGAATATGAATATGAATATGAATATGATTATGTATATGTACTATATACTAAGAGATAAGACCAAGTAGTCATCAGACAGCAGAAAGTGATCATAGGATGTCCCCAGATCACTAAGTATGAGTTTAAGTTTAAGACGAGATTATGATAAGTATAAGATAAGATAAATACATGTAGCGATCCTAGGTTTCCCCTTGATCGCGAAATATGTAGAGAATGACGGCGATCGTAGGTATCCCCAAGATCGCTAAGAGTAGGCACGGCGACCCTAGGTTTCCCCCGTGGTTGCCAACAGTAGGTTGGGCTGGAGCTCACTGAGACATTATGTCTCATCCCAATCCTTCTGGTGCAGGTTTACAGGTAAGCAAGAAGATTTCAGATGATGTTCTTCAGGGAGACGCTGAAGGGAGTGCAGTTGCTCGTCAAGGACAAGCTCAGAAGTTTATCAACATATGAAAGTGTATTTTATGATATTTGGATAATTGTATAAACGAGCCAATTGTACCCCTTTCAGTTGTATTGTATTGTAATATTATTATTGAAAATTTTAATGTATCCGATATCAGATTAATACACATGCTAAATATTCTAGATAATTTAGTATGGGTGTTACAATTGGTATCAGAGCAGGTCGATTCAGACCGTGCCTTGGGTCATTAAAAATTCAATAAAAAGTAGTGGGACCATTGGCTTCCGGATATTGTTCTAAAGGTCACATCTAGTTGAGCCTGATTAACTCAATCTAGTATATGACGGTTAGGATAAATGTCCGAGAGCTGAATGTGGCCAAGAGGAATGAAGTGTATGAAGGGCGAAGATTAAGGTGACAGAATTTTAAGACGGAATTGGCGAAGAAGTATTCATGCCAAATGGTGGCCATCAACCATGAGGTAGCGAAGCCTGTTAGTGGCAAGATTTCAGAAACATAAGAGATATTTAAAAGGTAAGGTGAAGCACCTCAACCCAGTTGGACGCGTCGTTGGACGATGCCTCGTCTGCGAAAGACATAAGGATTAAGGAATCATGGGATACTCTAAGGAATGACTTGGAACCTTGACGGGAACCGTAGTTCGAGAAGTTAAGGTGAAGTGTGGACTAAGTAACGATTCTGAGTACAGAGTTAAGGAATTGCAGTACCAGACCTAGAGGCTCGAAATGAGGAATTATCGGTCGGTTTTTGAAACCTCTAGACTCCTAGCAAAGATAGAGTGCGGAAGAATCGAACTCGAATCGGATGAGACTTTAATGTCCAAACAATTAAGAGAATTAATTATGAATTAAGTGAGTTATTTGGACAGATGAAACTAACCACTCAAGTGTGGTCACTGAGCGTGAATCGCAAGTAAGTTTAACCCCATCAGATCAGCCGCACCTCCCGAACCGTAAATGCTAGATTTGGGAATTAAGAAGAGAAGATGGTATGCAACCTGAGAATTAAGATAGATGAATAAGTGGTAATAATAAGACTCGTTGCATATCGAAGCGTGAATCAGATGTTCAGATGTGTTCTATTTGTAACGAGATTGGAAATAAGCTATGTTTAACTGGAATTTTACTCAATGAAGGGTAGATATTGAATAATAAGTTGTTGGAATTTGGCGAACTGATGGACGAACAAAGTTGAACTACCTTGATTGGATAAAGAAGACAAGTTTACGCCAAAACAAGATTAAAGTACAGACCATAGATTGTTCAAAACCATGTGAAGAAGTCAATAGTCGAGAAGACCTATGGGAATTACTTATTATGAATGGAGGATCATTCAGATAATAGAATCAGATTTTGAGTTGTTAATTCAGTAACGAGTTGTTGAATGAATCAAAAGGTAATGATAAGGTTTTGAAGTTCAAGATCAGTTAACTGGAGGAATCCAATAGATTATGATAAGTGCAGAAGTTTAAGATCGATTAATCGGGTGCTCGAAAAGACGTAATCTATGTTTGGGCGTGCAAGGGAACCAATAAGAGTTTGAATCTTTTTCAAGACGGATTGTTCCGTAGAAACTCGAAGGGGTAACTTAAGGGACATGATAGAGTGATGGAGTCCGAAATTGTCTCGGAAAGATTATGGATGTGAAATCCTTACGGATAAAAGATAGGATGGTTAGTAACGGGACTCAAACCCTGTAACACCCATACTAAATTATCTAGAATATTTAGCATGCGTATTAGTCTGATACCGGATACATTAAAATTTTCAATAATAAACATATATATACAAAACTACTGAATGTGTACAAGTGGCTCATTTATACAAATATCCAAATATCATAAAATACACTTTCATATACATGTATAATCTGACATCCTCCTGAGCTTGACCACATCGAGCAACTGCACTCCATCCAGCGTCTTCCTGAAGAATATCGTCATGAACATCTTGTTAACCTGAAAACCTGCACCAGAAGGATTGGGGTGAGACATAATGTCTCAGTGAGCTCCAGCCCAACCTACTGTTGGCAACCACGGGGAAAACCTAGGGTCTCCGTGCCTACTCTCGGCAATCTTGGGGATACCTATGATCGCCAAGTCTTAACCTTACCCATAGAGGGCTACCTGACTGTTCCTGCTAAACTGTGTAGTCATGACTAGACTACATCCTGCTAATCTGGTGATCAAGGGGAAACCTAGGATCACTGCCTGAACCTGATACTGGATAATCATGAGATCTAGACTATAACCTGATAACTGGGTGATCGAGGGGAAACCTAGAATCACCGCCTGATAACTGATACCTGATATCTGATACCTGCCTGATAACTATTTTCGTGTCCCACTGGCGTGAACGACGGAAGATGCGAATTAATAATCTTTAACTTATGCATGAACCTTTCATCTCCCACTGGCGTGAACGGTGAAAGTCACGACTTAAATAGTATTAATCTTAGTCTTTACTTTGCATGAACCATTCGTGTCCCACTAGCGTGAACGACGAAGGCCACGGCTTAATATCTTAATAACTTTTGTTCTTATTCTTCTTATATATATATAACTTATGTCTTATGCATATCTGATGCATTCTTGAATGCTTAGCCTATCAAAAGGTTCTTAACTTGCTCTTATTCTTAAGTATTCTCTCATGAATGTATAACCTATAATAGGTTCTAAACTTAGAACATGGAATCATCCTCATCGATTCTCGTCTTATGCTCTTGTAAGTGTTCCTTTCCTCTACTATACTTTGTGCATAAATTGCATCACTTATGGAGAGCATTCTCCCATTACTTAACACATTAACCTATTCCTCATGCTAAACATTCTTTAAAGGATAGGTCTTATAATGCTTAGTAGCTACTCTTAATCATTACATGTTGTTCCTTCTGTCTGAAGCAGTATTGGATAGCCAGAACGGTGCAAGATTTGATGAAAAACAATGTGGTTCTGCCCACTGTAAAATCGTGACACGATTTTGAAATCGTGTCACGATTTCCTGCCCAGAAATCGTGTTAGTTCCTGCCTATAAAATCGTGACACGGTTGTAAAATCGTGAGACGATTTTACCTTCAGTTGGACAGCAAAGGGCAAGTTTAAAACATGATTTCCACCATTTTGGCTTATCCAATTATGCCCATACATCATACAACTTTAAGGGATAAATTCTAATGCATATTAACAGATTTCAACATTTAATGATCAAGAATTACTCACAACATAGGATTAGGGTACTAAAATTCATAACTTTGATCATAATGCTAGAAACACTTAAACTTACTCATAGTGGGTTCTAAAACCCTGTGGAGCTCACCTTAAACCTCAATTGGTGCTTGCTATAATCTGAATCCAAAGCCCTAGCTTCAATCTAACTCTCCTCTTAATTCCTTTTTGTTCTCTTCTTTCCTTTCTCTTGTTCTAAGCTTCCAAGCCAAGCTTGCTTTGCAAGATTTCTCACAAGAACTTGAATGAAGTTTGGATGGGTTGTGGCAATTAGGGAGGAGGCGTGTAACTAGAGGGGAGTGAGGGAGAGAGCTGATTGTTGGAAGAGTAAAAGGAAATGGAAAAGAATGGTAAGAAAATATCTTACCTATCTTTCTTATAATTCTCCCTTTTTAAAATATTTACCACTTTGCCATTTCCACTTATTTACATATTTGCCATGCTTGCTTGCTAAGTTTCTACGCTATTAACCGTTACATCTGTGCGGGATATTACAATCTACCCCCCTTAAAGAAATTTCGTCCTCGAAATTTAGAATCCACTATCATATATGAATGAATCTCTCATACTACTTCCTCTATTAGTCAAAACTCCAGTTTGTCTTGCTTATTGGAATCCCTCAGATTTCTGACTCTATATGTCGAATATATTCGACAACCTTTCCTTTAACTGAAATGCTTGTGGTGAATTGCATAACTCTTACGTAGTAGGATGTGAGGTTATCTGAACCATCATATCCATCTCGCTTGACTATATGCCTTGTTCATACACTTCTTGCGAACCCAAAATAGAGCTATCCAATCCTAACACTTGTACTGAATCTTATAAACTCCTTCATAGTCCATGTAATCTTACTATGACGACATTGGGTCGTTCTTATTATCCTCAAACGATTCCATTGAATTCTTATGTTCGACCTTTGCCCTATATGACGGCTTCCTATATATATACAGTTATACCATTCTTCGAATAGAATTACCCTTACTCTGAAACATCCGATATTGAGCATTCACTAATGGAAGTAAAACTACTGCACTACCTCCATTATACAAATACAAGGAGGAGGCATCATTATGGTACCTGCTCTTTTCTTTCTGGCATCCTGGTGTGTTACTTATCATAATCATAGTTATTACCTCCACGACGTATTTCTCGAGGATTTGTGGAATTCTTACAAATTACTCGTGCTCCGCCTCAGTTAGTTTACAACACCAACGCACATCTTATTAACTTAGGAATTAATTCTTCATACTGGGAGTATGCTAATCTCCCATCGTTCTTATCACTTCTTATTCTCGAATTCTTGCCGTAGCATAATCTTTTCTACACCGATAATCCCAAACTCATAGGGGTTTAGTTCAAGTGATGAGTGGTATAAATCTTCTCACATATTATCATATAGTACAATTCATAGCATATAATTTTACATACCTGTCGAGTACGTGTACACTACAAATGGGCACACTGCACGCCACATCATTCTTGTCCGACTAACGGGACATCATTCTTAATCTAAACATATTTAAGGCACTACTACATCATTTGGAAATCTTTTCTTACTCTTAACTCATCTTGTAACATCCGGGATTTGCCTTTCAACTGGCTCGCCAGGTTTGCCCTGCCAATGTTACTCATGTTTATTTCTTAAGTATGCAATAACTCATAACGTAAATTATGGTTACATTCTATCGGCATCATAAACTTATTTCTCGTCTCTGAACATCGAGTTCAAAATCCTTGTTTGCAATAGAAAACTCTACTTGATTGCTACCAAAAATAGCACACCTAGTCTTTAATTCTTTAGTCATAACCTGAATTTACGTAGTCCTGTACTGTGGACTACGAGTAACTTTTAATCTGCTTAAAAGTTCTCCTTCCTTTACTGGTGAACATTAAGTTCGAGACTTTCCGAAATCTTCAGCCAAGTTAGGCTAACATGACGTGGGTACAACATGAAATTAAACTCATTCGCCACTGCATCGTCGTTTCTGATCAAGGCCTCAAATTCAAGTATTTTATCTTGCAAGCGCAACCCGTACCGTTGTTGGCTCATGCTTAATTCTCTTTAGACTAACTTACTATTCAAGTATACTTGATGTTGTTGATCTAAAATAGCTAAACTACCATTTTAGCGTTAACTCCCATTGATTCAGACTTAGTACTAGAATCACATCCTCCTTATTCCTTACCATATATTCCATTTCTCATGGGTTCGAGGTTTGAAGTATCCATCAGCTTAACTTCCAAAAATTCCTATTAAAACTTGTGATATATTCGGGTCGTCTCTACTTACTGATATTTCGTGTATTAAGGATCAAGCACTTAACATCTTCTCATTCTCTAAACCTCAGCTTAGCATGGTTCATTAATTCATTCTTGGGTTACTACTCCGCTGCGCCACTCTGATTCGTAACAACTCTAGTTAGAATTGGAGCAATACACCACTATTGTCACATAAAATTTCATCGACCGATCCTTTTTCTTTGTCACTTCGTAGTTACCATAACATAACCATCTGCTTAACTTACGGATTGGTCGTTCAATGACTTGTGTTTCCTTTCGAACTTAAACCGTATACTTACTTTCACGAAGATATGCCAAAACCTGTAAACGGTTTTCAGCAATTGTTTCGTTATACTCTGCTCCTAACTTTACTCTCCATGTTCCGAATTTTGTAACCATCTCTTGGTCAGCTCTTCCTGTACAATCATTAAACATTGCAGAAACCCGATTAAAACATGCTTGAGGCGATTTAAATTCGCACATAATCACTTGTGGCAAATTCCAAAACATTCTATGACTTCTGGAGATTCACATCTTCCGCACACTGAATCCACTGAGGGTTTGAGTCCCGTTACTAAACGTTCTATCTTTATCCGTAAGGATTTCATTCCATAATCTTTCCGAGACAACTCCGGTCTCCATAACTCTATCATGCCCCTTAAGTTGCTTTTCAAGTTCCTTCGGAAACAACCCGTCTAAAAACAAATTCAAACTCTTACCGGTTCTTTTGAACGCCCAGACATAGGTTACGTCTCTTCGAGTGCCCGCTCAATCGGTCTTAAACTTTTGCACATTACCATAATCTTTTGGATTCCTCCAGTCACTTGTTACTGGATTCACAATTCAAAACTCGATTCTTAACATCTGAGTAATTCTGCATATAGTTGAACAGCCAGAAGTCTATACCTTATTACCGCCCTCAGAATTTATCCACACGGGGTGATCTCTTTCAGCTTCTAGAATATTCGTGGAAGAAAACTCTTCGGTTAAAAACATATAACGACTTTACACTAATCACAATCTTAACATTTCATATAAAGGACGATCTTCCATATAATAAATATCATATAATTTTCTCGGCTAAGGTTCCGATTATCCTTCAAAACTGGTCTACTATAACCTTGTGTTGGCGTAATCTAATCTTCTTATCCAATCAAAGAAATCCGACTTGTTCGTCCATCAGTTCACTAAATTCCAATAACTTATTATTCAATATCCATCTTAGTTCTTAGGTTGCATACCATCTTCTCTTCTTAATTCACCAATCCGGCATTTATAGTTCGGGAGGTGCGGCTGATCTAATGGGGTTAGACTTGCTTGCGCTTCATGCTCGATGACCACATTTGAGGAGTAAACTTAATCTGTCCAAATAACTCACTTAATCCATAATTAATTCTCTTAACTGTCCGGACATTAAAATCTCATCCGATTCAAGCTCGACTCTTCAACACTCAATCTTTGCTGAGAATCAGAGGTTTCAGAAACTGACCGATAATTCCTCATTTCATTTCTCTAGGGTTGGTACTACTATGCTTCAACTTTGTACTCAGAATTGTTACTTAGTCCACTCTTCACTTTAACTTCTCAACTGCGGTTCCCTTCAAGGTTCCACGTCATTCCCTAGAGCATTCCATGATTCCTTATGTCTCTGAGACCTTGCCACTAACAGGCTTCGTCACTTTTCAGTTTGATGGCCACCATTTGGCATGGATACTTCTTTACCAATTCCGTCTTAAAATTCTGTCACCTTAATCTTCGCCCTTCATACACTTCATTCCTCCTTGGTCATATTCAGCTCTCAGACATTTATCCTAACGGTCATATACTAGATTAAGTTGATCAGGCTCAACTAGATGTGACCTTTAGAACAATATCTGGAACTCAATGGTCCCACTACTTTTATTGAAACTTTAACGACCCAAGGCACGGTCTGAATCGACCTGCTCTGATACCAATTGTAACACCCATACTAAATTATTTAGAATATTTAGCATGCGTATTAGTCTGAAACCGGATACATTAAAATTTTCAATAATAAACATATATATACAAAACTACTGAATGTGTACAAGTGGCTCGTTTATACAAATATCCAAATATCATAAAATACACTTTCATATACATGTATAATCTGACATCCTCCTGAGCTTGACCACATCGAGCAACTGCACTCCATCCAGCGTCTTCCTGAAGAATATCGTCATGAACATCTTGTTAACCTGAAAACCTGCACCAGAAGGATTGGGGTGAGACATAATGTCTCAGTGAGCTCCAGCCCAACCTACTGTTGGCAACCACAGGGAAAACCTAGGGTCGCCGTGCCTACTCTCAGCAATCTTGGGGATACCTATGATCGCCAAGTCTTAACCTTACCCATAGAGGGCTACCTGACTGTTCCTGCTAAACTGTGTAGTCATGACTAGACTACATCCTGCTAATCTGGTGATCAAGGGGAAACCTAGGATCACTGCCTGAACCTGATACTGGATAATCATGAGATCTAGACTATAACCTGATAACTGGGTGATCGAGGGGAAACCTAGAATCACCGCCTGATAACTGATACCTGATATCAGATACCTGCCTGATAACTATTTTCGTGTCCCACTGGCGTGAACGACGGAAGACGCGAATTAATAATCTTTAACTTATGCATGAACCTTTCATGTCCCACTGGCGTGAACGGTGAAAGTCACGACTTAAATAGTATTAATCTTAGTCTTTACTTTGCATGAACCATTCGTGTCCCACTGGCGTGAACGACGAAGGCCACGGCTTAATATCTTAATAACTCTTGTTCTTATTCTTCTTATATATATATAACTTATGTCTTATGCATATCTGATGCATTCTTGAATGCTTAACCTATCAAAAGGTTCTTAACTTGCTCTTATTCTTAAGTATTCTCTCATGAATGTATAACCTATAATAGGTTCTAAACTTAGAACATGGAATCATCCTCATCGATTCTCGTCTTATGCTCTTGTAAGTGTTCCTTTCCTCTACTATACTTTGTGCATAAATTGCATCACTTATGGAGAGCATTCTCCCATTACTTAACACATTAACCTATTCCTCATGCTAAACATTCTTTAAAGGATAGGTCTTATAATGCTTAGTAGCTACTCTTAATCATTACATGTTGTTCCTTGTGTCTGAAGCAGTATTGGATAGCCAGAACAGTGCAAGATTTGATGAAAAACAATGTGGTTCTGCCCACTGTAAAATCGTGACACGATTTGGAAATCGTGGCACGATTTCCTGCCCAGAAATCGTGTTAGTTCCTGCCTATAAAATCGTGACACGGTTGTAAAATCGTGACACGATTTTACCTGCAGTTGGACAGCAAAGGGCAAGTTTAAAACATGATTTCCACCATTTTGGCTTATCCAATCATGCCCATACATCATACAACTTTAAGGGATAAATTCTAATGCATATTAACAGATTTCAACATGTAATGATCAAGAATTACTCACAACATAGGATTAGGGTAGTAAAATTCATAACTTTGATCATAATGCTAGAAACACTTAAACTTACTCATAGTGGGTTCTAAAACCCTGTGGAGCTCACCTTAAACCTCAATTGGTGCTTGCTATAATCTGAATCCAAAGCCCTAGCTTCAATCTAACTCTCCTCTTAATTCTTCTTTGTTCTCTTCTTTCCTTTCTCTTGTTCTAAGCTTCCAAGCCAAGCTTGCTTTGCAAGATTTCTCACAAGAACTTGAATGAAGTTTGGATGGGTTGTAGCAATTAGGGAGGAGGCGTGTAACTAGAGGGGAGTGAGGGAGAGAGCTGATTGTTGGAAGAGTGAAAGGAAATGGAAAAGAATGGTAAGAAAATATCTTACCTATCTTTCTTATAATTCTCCCTTTTTAAAATATTTACCACTTTGCCATTTCCACTTATTTACATATTTGCCATGCTTGCTTGCTAAGTTTCTACGCTATTAACCGTTACATCTGTGCGGGATATTACAAACCCTCAGTGGATTCAGTGTACGAAAGATGTAAATCTCCAGAAGTCATAGAATGTTTTAGAAGTTGCCACAAGTGATTGTGAGTGAACTTAAGTTGCCTCAGACATGCTTTCAGTCAGGTTTCTGCAATGTTTTAATGATTATACATGAAGAATTGACCAAGAGATGGTCACAGAATTCAGAATATGGAGAGTAAAGTTAGAAGCAGAGTATGTGTAATATCCCGCTTAATACTTGGATAATTATCAGTGTCGAGACGACATATCAAAGATATTTTTGGGAAGGGCAATTTGGTAATTGCCGTGTTTAGATTTTTATAAAAGAGGAAAACCATAATTTTCCCTCATTTCTCATTCTCTTTCTCTCTCTAAAAATCACAAATTTCCTCTCCTTCTCTCTCTATTCCCACGCCACTTTCTCTTCTCTTCAATCATTTACCTTTAACCTCTAATCTTGCCCCAAATCAGCATGCAAGCACACTCTTGTGACTCTTGGGCCAATTTGGAAGAAAAGGAGCAAGAAATCAAGAAAGGATAAAAGGATTAGAGACTAGGGTTTTAGCAAAGAAGAAGCAATCAAGCTAAGGTTTTGGAATGAAAGTTTAACAAGCTTTGATCAGATGATTGAGGTGAGCTCCTAGGGGTTTTAGAACCCACCTTGTCAAGTTTTGGAATGTTTATAGTTTATGATCAATTTTTGAGGTTATAGTGCCATAAGCCCTTATGATAGTGAATCCTTGTTCATACATGATATAAGCTGATTATATGTTTTAGAAATGATCCTTTAAGCTGTTATGGTGTTGGAGTATGCCTGGATTAGCCACAAAGTGTGAAATTCACGTTGTGAACAGTTGCAATTCGGCCACCGAATTGCAAGTGGTTTTTTTGAGAATGTTGGATCAAATGAGGATAAGGATAGGCATACAAAGGAGAGATATATACTTGATTGTTAAGCCATTATAGGAAGGTTAAGAAGTTAGTATGTGGGTTAATCTCCCTAAGCAACGATATCATGCACTCAATTAATTATGTGCAAGCCTAAGAGCAATGAGGATAGGAATGTTTTGGCAATCATAGTTATAGACAAGATTATAGTGTTGGTTCTCCAACGATTATAGGCGGCTTATGAGAACGATAAGCCAAGAATCATATGTTATGGGTTATATATTACAGGATGGTTATATGATTATAGTAACAGATTATATGTGCATATGTCAAAGTTAAAGAATTAAAGATTAAAGATAATGGCGTGCTTGCACGTTTTACAGTTACAGGGCGTGTTCATCAGACTCCGGGATTCGCCGGATGGGACTTCTCCGAGAGGGTTGTCCACACGTTTTATAGGGAGTCCGGTGTTAGCCTGATATGATAGGAATTTCACCGGTTTATAGGGAGACGTATCTCGGGGTTGCTCCACCCGGGCTGCCCTCCGTAAAATGAACTCAGATTAATTGTTTGTTCAACGCTAACAGCTAACATAAAACTGCTATAGAACTGTTTATATGTTTTATGTCTCATAGTTATAGTCAAAGTCACAGTTACAGTTATAGTTACAGGAAGTTACAGTTATAGTCATAGACAGTTAACAGAAAGTGGTTCTAGGTTTCCCCTCGATCACTAAGTTATAGTTACAGGCAGGAATCATAGTTGCAGATAGGTTACAGTTACAGTTATAGGCGGTTGACAGTTATAGTCACAGGTAGATTATAGTTATAGTTATAGTCAGACTTATACCTTTGTGGTTAAAGATAAAGACTTGGCGATCATAGGAAATCCCCAAGATTGCCAAGGTAGGCATGGCGACCCTAGGTTCCCTGTGGTTGCCAACAGTTGGTTGGGCTGGAGCTCACTGAGACATTATGTCTCATCCCATTCCTTCTGGTGCAGGTTTACAGGTAAGTCAGAGGTTCGTGATGAAGATCTTCACAGAGATACTGGATGGAGTACAGTTGCTCGTTGTGTACCAGCTCAGGAGCTTGTTGGATATAGTATAAGTATTGTAATAGCATTGGATATTTGTACAGACGAGTAGACTTGTATTCATTCATTTATGATGTATCATTATTATTATTGAAATTTTTAAATGTATCCAGTATCAGTTTAACGCACATGCTAATATACTAGTTAAAGTTAGTATGGGTGTTACAATTGGTATCAGAGCAGGTCGATTCAGACCGTGTCATGGGTCATTTAAGATTCAATAAAAGTAGTGGAATCATTGGGTTCCGGATGTTGTTCTAAATGTCATATCTGGTTGAGCCTGATCAACTCAGTCTAGTATATGACAGTTAGGACAAATATCCGAGAGCTTAATGTGACCAAGGAGGAAAGAAGTGTACGAAGGGTAAAGGTTAAGACGTCAGATTCTAAGACGAAATTGGAAAAGTGTTTAATGTCAAAGGATGGTTCTCTAACAGTGAAGGGATTGAGCCTGTTAATGGCGTAGTTTCAGGAATACTAGAGGTATTTAATAGTAAGGTCAAGTACCTTAACTGCATCCTTGAGCGATGCCTTCTCCGAGGAGATGTGCAGAGTAAAGAATTACAGAATACTCTGAGGAATGATTTGGAATCCTAACGGGAACCGTAAATTGGAAAGTTAAAGTGAAGGGTTGAATAGAGTTTTAATTTCCGGGCACAGAGGTAAAGAATTACGGTACCAAACCCAGCGACTTGGAATAAAGAATGATCAGTTAATTATTGGAAGCTCTGGACTTCCAGTAAGGATAAAGAGTGTAAGGATGGAAGGACTTGCGCACTTGACCGGATGATATTTTGATATCCGATATGTAAGAGACTTATTTAAGTATTATGCGAAATATTGGATGGATGAAATAGATTACCTTCCTTTATTATGGGACACCAAGATGCTTGGTATGAAGGATGCGAGCGTAGCGATAAGTAAAGGAAACCCCGGTAGGGGTATGGATTAAAGATTGAATCTTATGTTGACGGATTATAGTAGACCGGTTTCGAGGATTAAGTAGGAAGGATCCAATGGAAAATGTTAAGTATTGAAGCTTACAGATTTATTAGTCGGGTACTCGATGAGGTGTAGTATGTGTTTGGACTTACAGGAGAGCCGGTAAAAGTTGAGTTTATCCAGACGGATTATTTCCGGAGAAATCCGAGGAGTAACCAAGAGTTATGTTAGAGTTATGTGGACCCAAGTGTCTTGGGAAAAGGTTGTGGATGTGAAATCCCTACAGATAATTATAGGATGAGACTCGATTCATTAATCGATTAAGTATATGAAAGACGAGAATTTCCGGGAGTCATAGAATGTTTCTAGAAGTTACCACAAGTAAATAATGTATGAACTTAAGTTGCTTCAAGTATACTTCCAGTAGGATTTCTGCAAGGTTTAAATGAATATACATGTTGAGCCAACCATGGGATGGTTATAGAATTCAGAATATGAAGAGTAAAGCTAGAACAAGTGTATAAGTTGCTCTGGCAGGAGCATTGTTGGGCTCGTAATTATTGCTAAAGACTATTTACAGGTTTCGACGTCTTTCGTGAAGGAAAGAATTTTGTTATGTCCGAAAGGAGACGCAAAGTCAAGCGTCAATTAATCAGTAAGTTAAACGGGTGGATTAAACCACAAGAGAAATTATAATGTAAGATGGTTATATGTGGTAACTACAAAGTTATAAAGTTAAAGGATTGGCCAAGGAGATTTTTATGTGATAATAGTGGTGTACTACTTCTATTCCAAGGCGAATTGTTTAAATCAGAGTTACGCAGCGGAGAAGTAATCAAAGGATGAGGTAATGAATAATTAAAGGCTGAAGTTTAGAGAAAAAGGATGTTGTGAAGTCCTTGCCAGATAAATTACAGGAAAGGTGTTCAGTGATTAATTCTCAAGCTACAGAATAATGGTAAGCAGTGATGACTTGAACTTATCATCAGTTCTAACAGGAAATTTTAATAGATAAGTCGAGGAATGTTTCAGACCTCGAAACTCATGAGATAAGAGAATCGAAGCGGTTTGAGAAATTTAAAGGATGTGTTTATAGCACAATAAGTACATTGCAAAGAAAGCCACATTTAATATGGTAATCTAGTTGTTTCAGCTCAGTAACTTTAAGTTAACTTGAGTAGTAAGTTTAACCAAAGAGGAATTATTCCGTGGCATACAGTTATTCCGTGTCGTATCCACGTTATGCTAGCATGTCGCATGTAACAGGCATGTAACAGGTTATGCTACTTAGATAGTAGTGTAACATATTTTATAGTCGTGTGACATGTATCGGTAACCGTGGTACGCAGTCGGTAATGTTTTAACAGGAAAGTCTTAAGCAGAACAGGTTCGTTGTTATTGAACAAATCTCAGTTGAGGAGTTCAGAAATTCTCGAACTTAATGTTAACAGTTAAAGGAAGGAAATGTCTTACACAGATCAGAAGATTACTCATAGTTTATAATAAAAGGCTACGTGAATTTAAGTTATGAATTAAAGGATTAAGAGTTTTAAAGTGCTATTTTGATAGCGAACAGAATAGAGTTTTCTTTTTGAAAACGGTTAATGCTCTTGAATGAAATAAGATATAACGCCAAGGGAACGTAACCATGGTTTACGTGTGGGATTGTAGTTACTCAAAGAATACAAGTGTGAGCTTTGAATAAGAAGAGTGACCTTGGTTGGCGTGGTTTTGTCTCAAGTATATTTTGACTAAGTATGATGTCCCATTAGTTGGACAATGATGATGTGGCGTACTGTGTACCTGATAGTGGTGTACACGTACTCGATCGTGTATGGAAGCTATGTGCTATGGACTGTATTATATGATGATATGTGAGACGGTTTATGCCACACGTCACTTGTATTAGACTTTCATAAGTTGAGTTGATTGGTAAAGAAAGTATTAATCCCATGAGTAAGAAATATCTTGAATGATGCAAGATTGTCAGAGTCCTGGAAGGGATGAAGATCCTAAGATCTTCAGCTATGTGTTATCATTGATTAATTAAATCGAAGCACGAGTGGCTCATAAGATTTCTCGAGCTTTAAGGATTCCCGCAGTGGGAATGTGAGCAATGCATATGGTTGTGATGATAGCTACACCAGGGTAACAGAAAGAAAAGGAACTTATACCATAAGTTCAGCCACCACCTTGAAATTGAATCGTGAAGGTAGTTGTAATAGACTTCACTTTCGCTTGAGAATACTCAATATCAGATGCTTTTCAGAGCAAGACTAAATCTATATAAAGAATGGTACGAATGTAACAGTAAAAGATCGTCTTACGAGGCGAAAGTTAAAGAAAAGAGTTCTTTGAAACTTAAAGTCATGTAATAGATTCCTCGGAAAGTTGGAATAATTGAGGAAAATCGTATCGACCCGACGTCTTCATGATAAGATTGAATGGTCAATGAAAGAAGAACTGATAGAATCCAGTAAAGAAATCTAAGACTTAATAATTTTAAATTGGATTTGTAAAAAAATATGTCGATCAGAGATTATAGTCAGATAAGACGGATATGTTGGTTCAGATAACCATACGTCCTAACAGGTGAGAGTTATGTAACATGCATCAGACCTTTTCGGCTGGAAAGAGATTGTCATATGTTTTTGAATTACAGAGATGGGAATTGTGGCTAAAGAACAATGTTTTGACCAGTATGGTTTAATCGAGGTGCGTGATTAATTTACACGTCAGACCTTAGAGTTGCCATGGAATTCCAATAAGCAAAAAGAATTGGGAATTTTCATAGTAGAGGAAGAGGTATAAAGGATTTATCTTTCAAGACCTCAGAAGAATTTTCTAAATTTCGAGGACGAAATTTCTTTAAGGGGGGTAGAGTGTAATATCCCGCTTAATACTTGGATAATTATCAGTGTCGAGACGACATATCAAAGATATTTTTGGGAAGGGCAATTTGGTAATTGCCGTGTTTAGATTTTTATAAAAGAGGAAAACCATAATTTTCCCTCATTTCTCATTCTCTTTCTCTCTCTAAAAATCACAAATTTCCTCTCCTTCTCTCTCTATTCCCACGCCACTTTCTCTTCTCTTCAATCATTTACCTTTAACCTCTAATCTTGCCCCAAATCAGCATGCAAGCACACTCTTGTGACTCTTGGGCCAATTTGGAAGAAAAGGAGCAAGAAATCAAGAAAGGATAAAAGGATTAGAGACTAGGGTTTTAGCAAAGAAGAAGCAATCAAGCTAAGGTTTTGGAATGAAAGTTTAACAAGCTTTGATCAGATGATTGAGGTGAGCTCCTAGGGGTTTTAGAACCCACCTTGTCAAGTTTTGGAATGTTTATAGTTTATGATCAATTTTTGAGGTTATAGTGCCATAAGCCCTTATGATAGTGAATCCTTGTTCATACATGATATAAGCTGATTATATGTTTTAGAAATGATCCTTTAAGCTGTTATGGTGTTGGAGTATGCCTGGATTAGCCACAAAGTGTGAAATTCACGTTGTGAACAGTTGCAATTCGGCCACCGAATTGCAAGTGGTTTTTTTGAGAATGTTGGATCAAATGAGGATAAGGATAGGCATACAAAGGAGAGATATATACTTGATTGTTAAGCCATTATAGGAAGGTTAAGAAGTTAGTATGTGGGTTAATCTCCCTAAGCAACGATATCATGCACTCAATTAATTATGTGCAAGCCTAAGAGCAATGAGGATAGGAATGTTTTGGCAATCATAGTTATAGACAAGATTATAGTGTTGGTTCTCCAACGATTATAGGCGGCTTATGAGAACGATAAGCCAAGAATCATATGTTATGGGTTATATATTACAGGATGGTTATATGATTATAGTAACAGATTATATGTGCATATGTCAAAGTTAAAGAATTAAAGATTAAAGATAATGGCGTGCTTGCACGTTTTACAGTTACAGGGCGTGTTCATCAGACTCCGGGATTCGCCGGATGGGACTTCTCCGAGAGGGTTGTCCACACGTTTTATAGGGAGTCCGGTGTTAGCCTGATATGATAGGAATTTCACCGGTTTATAGGGAGACGTATCTCGGGGTTGCTCCACCCGGGCTGCCCTCCGTAAAATGAACTCAGATTAATTGTTTGTTCAACGCTAACAGCTAACATAAAACTGCTATAGAACTGTTTATATGTTTTATGTCTCATAGTTATAGTCAAAGTCACAGTTACAGTTATAGTTACAGGAAGTTACAGTTATAGTCATAGACAGTTAACAGAAAGTGGTTCTAGGTTTCCCCTCGATCACTAAGTTATAGTTACAGGCAGGAATCATAGTTGCAGATAGATTACAGTTACAGTTATAGGCGGTTGACAGTTATAGTCACAGGTAGATTATAGTTATAGTTATAGTCAGACTTATACCTTTGTGGTTAAAGATAAAGACTTGGTGATCATAGGAAATCCCCAAGATTGCCAAGGTAGGCATGGCGACCCTAGGTTCCCTGTGGTTGCTAACAGTTGGTTGGGCTGGAGCTCACTGAGACATTATGTCTCATCCCATTCCTTCTGGTGCAGGTTTACAGGTAAGTCAGAGGTTCGTGATGAAGATCTTCACAGAGATACTGGATGGAGTACAGTTGCTCGTTGTGTACCAGCTCAGGAGCTTGTTGGATATAGTATAAGTATTGTAATAGCATTGGATATTTGTACAGACGAGTAGACTTGTATTCATTCATTTATGATGTATCATTATTATTATTGAAATTTTTAAATGTATCCAGTATCAGTTTAACGCACATGCTAATATACTAGTTAAAGTTAGTATGGGTGTTACAGTATGAGCCGTTGACAGGAGCATTGTTGGGCTCGTAGTTGCTGAAAACCGTTTACAGGTTTTGGCTTATTATTGTAAAAGTAAGTATATGGTTTAAGTCCGAAAGGAAACACAAGTCAGGTGATGACCAATCCGTAAGATAAGCAGATGATTTAAGCCGTAAGAGAAACAATAACGTCAAGTGGTTTGTTACGGTAACTACAAAGTGATAAGTAAGAGGATTGGTCAATGAAATTTTATGTGACAATAGTGGTGTATTGCTCCAATTCTAACTCGAGTTGTTAAGAATCAGAGTTGCGCAGCAGAGTAGCAATTCAAGAATGATTTAATGAACAATGCTAAGCTGAAGCTTAGAGAACGAGAAGATGTTAAGTGCTTACTTCTTATAATACGGAATAGCAGTAAGTATAGACGACTTGAACATACCTCAAGTTCTAAAGGAAAATTATGGAAGTTAAGTTGAGGGATACTTCAAACCTCGAAACCCATGAGGAATGAAATATTGGAATAGTTTAAAGATATATGGTAAGGAATAAGAAGGATGTGATTCCAGCACATTAAGTCTGAATCAATGGAAGTTATCGCTAAAACGGTATGTTTAGCTATTTTAGCTCAGTAGCATCAAGTATGTTTGAAGAGTAAGATAGTCTAAAAGGAATTAAGCTTGAACCAATACCAGTACAGATTGCACTTGCAAGATGGAATATGTGAATTTGAAGCGTTGATCAGAAACGATAATGCAGTGGCATATAAGTTATTCCACATTATACCCACGTTATGTCAACATGTCACCTATACCAGGTTATGTTTAATAAAGCATACTTATTGGGCAGTGGTTATGCTACTCAGATAGTAGTGTAGCCATTCTTTTTCAGTTATGTGACATGTATAAGTAACTAATGTACGCAGCTAGTAATGTTTAAAGTGAGAAGATACTAATCAGAACATGTTTGTGATACCGAACGCGTCTTAGTTAAGAATATTCAATGATCTTGAACTCGACGTCCAGAGAAATAAGTTTATGATGCCAATAGAATGTAACCATAATTTACGTTATGGGTTGTTGTATACTCATAGAATAAACATGAATAACATTGGCGGGGCAAACCTGGCAAGCCAGTTGAAAGGCAAATCCCGAATGTTACAAAATGAGTTAAGAGTAAGAAAGATTCCCAATTGTTGTGGTAGTGTCTCAAATATGTTAAGATTAAGAATGATGTCCCATTAGTCGGGCAAAGATAATACGACGTGCAGTGTACTCATTAGTAGTGTACACGTACTTGATCATGTATGTAAGCTATGTGCTTTAAATTGTATTATAATGTTATGTGAGACGGTTTACACCACTCATCACTTGGGCTAAACGCCTATGAGTTTTGGATTATCGGTGTAGAAATATTTACGCTACGGCTAGAGCTCGAGATAAATAATGATAAGAATGATGGGAGATTAGCAAACTCCCAGTATGAAGAATGATTCCTAAGTTATTAAGATACGCGTTGACGCCGTAGACTAACTGAAGCGGAGCACGAGTAATCGGTAAGAATTCCGCGAATCCTTGAGAATTTTATAGTGAGGATAATGATTATGATTGTGATAAGTAGCACATCATGATGTCAAGAAGAAAGGAGCAGGTGCTAGAGATGAAACTCCTGCTTGTACTTAGAATATTAAATGAAGTTGGAATGATCCTTGCTTTTGCATGTGCGTAAACAATATCAGATATTTTTCAGTGTAAAGATGATTTTATATGGAATGGTGATATAAGTCTATAAATAAGATGTCGCCGTATGAGATAAAGGATAAAGATAAGAATTCATTGGAATTAGTGATGTGCAATAAACCCATTGAAGAGTGGGAATTTTTGAGGATGATGAGATTACCCAGTAAAAGTATCCGAGGTTAAGTAACCTTAAGATGGATTCACACGAAGTGTGTAGACAAGAGGCATAGTTAAGTGAGTCGGTTTGATTGGCTTAGACAACCGCAAACCCTACTACGTAAGAATTATGTAATGTATATCAGGTCTTTCGATTGAGGGGAAGATTGTCGAGTATTTTCGACTTATAAAATTGGAATTTTGATAAGCAAGTTAAGTGGAGATTTGACTAGTAGAGGAAGGATTGTGAAAGGTATATCTATCTATATATATATATATATATATTCTAGATGGATTCTGAATTTCGAGGACGAAATTTCTTTAAGGGGGGTAGATTGTAATATCCCGCTTGGACGTAACTTTTATCGGTGATTAAGGATTAATGGAAAGAATGGCAATTTAGTAATTTTTGGAAGATAGGATTTTATATAAGGAAAATGTGAGATATTTTCCCACACTTTCCTTATTTTTCCTCTCTCCTCCTCTACTCTTCTCTCACGCCATCTCTTCTTCTCCTCCACTAATCATCAAAAACTTCATCTCCAAACTCTCAATCTTCAGATAAACCAAGCAAGCACCAATTTGGGAGGTTGAAGCAAGAAGGGGAAATGAAATAAGGAAAGCAAAGAAGGATCGAGAGGCAAGCTAGGGTTTTTGGAATAAGCTTGGCAAAGTACCAATCAAGGCTTAAGGTGAGCTCCCTAGGGTTTTAGAACCCACTTGAGTAAGTTTAAGGGTTAATTATAATTTGAGCAAAGTTTAGAAATATACCTTAATTCTTTGTTATGTGTTGATTCTTTGTTCAATCATGTATAAACTGTTTAAATAATAAAGAAAATCCTTTTTAATACCTTTGGGAAGCTTGGGTAAGTTGGAATGGTTTAAAATGATGAAAAATGCAATTTCTGAGTTTTCCTGAACTGTCATGGTCGCTACAGCGACCAGCCGTCGCTATAGCGACCAGACAGCATTTGAGTTCTGCCTACGGTCGCTACAAGCGACCAGGCATGTTTTTTGACTTTTACCTACGGTCGCTGTAGCGATAGGCCGTGGCTATAGCGACCACATCATGACAGCACTTAACAGCTTTGCTGTTTTGGGTGTTCTGATGCACGTAGGCGAGGTTTTTCACTTCCGTTTTCTCCAAAAGCATTTAAGAATGATTAAACACCATTTTAACTCATCCAAGAGGCTTCCAAAAGGGATGTAATTATAAGGAACAAGGATGGTACAATAACTTAGAATTGAGGGCAAAGTTCAGACGAGTATGGGATCATGTCCAACAATCAAGTAGTGGCTTATGATAACGATAAGCCTATGATCCTATACTCATGTGTTATGTATTGAGAGATTAGTTCCCTTAAGAAATGCATTAAATATGCAAAAGCTCATAGTAAATTATTAGACGTACTTTCAAGTACATAAGATAAGAATTGATGAGAATGAGAATGCACATAGGATAGCAAGCTTAAGATGCACTCAATTAAGTGTGCGTAAGCACAAAAATGATCCAATGATCAAAGTTAAGAACCTTTGATAGGTTAAGCAATTAAGAACGATTTACTTAAAGAATGCATCAGATATGCACAAGAATATGAAACGTATTAGATATACATATGAACTTAAGTTAAGAACTTAATGATAAAGATTATACGTGTTCATCAGACTCCGGATTATGCCGGATGGGATTTCTCCAAAAGGGCTATCCACACGTAAGTTATAAGACTATGTTAAACGTGTCCAGCAGGCTCCGGGATACGCCGGATGGGACTTCTCCGAGAGGAGTGTCCACACGTATGTTAAAAGATTAAACATGTTCAGCAGACTCCGGGATACGCCGGATGGGACTTCTCCGAGAGGGTTATCTACATGCAAAATTAAGTTGTGTTCAGCAGACTCCGGGATTCGCTGGATGGGACTTCATCGAGAGAGTTGTCCACACAACGATAAGAGGAGTCCGGTGTTAGCCTGATATGATAGGAGTTTCACCGGTATGATGGGAGATGTACTTCGAGGTTACTCCACCCGGATGCACTCCGTAAAATGAACCAAGATAATGTATTGTTTGTTCAACGCTAACTTCTAACTTTATGTTATGAAAAGATGAATATGAATATGAATATGAATATGAATATGAATATGATTATGTATATGTACTATATACTAAGAGATAAGACCAAGTAGTCATCAGACAGCAGAAAGTGATCATATGATGTCCCCAGATCACTAAGTATGAGTTTAAGTTTAAGACGAGATTATGATAAGTATAAGATAAGATAAAGACATGTAGCGATCCTAGGTTTCCCCTTGATCGCGAAATATGTAGAGAATGACGGCGATCGTAGGTATCCCCAAGATCGCTAAGAGTAGGCACGGCGACCCTAGGTTTCCCCCGTGGTTGCCAACAGTAGGTTGGGCTGGAGCTCACTGAGACATTATGTCTCATCCCAATCCTTCTGGTGCAGGTTTACAGGTAAGCAAGAAGATTTCAGATGATGTTCTTCAGGGAGACGCTGAAGGGAGTGCAGTTGCTCGTCAAGGACAAGCTCAGAAGTTTATCAACATATGAAAGTGTATTTTATGATATTTGGATAATTGTATAAACGAGCCAATTGTACCCCTTTCAGTTGTATTGTATTGTAATATTATTATTGAAAATTTTAATGTATCCGATATCAGATCAGTACACATGCTAAATATTCTAGATAATTTAGTATGGGTGTTACAACACACCCCAAACCTCCAAATACATTTCTCTTGATCTAGTCATATTGATTTTTCTTGATTTTCCTTTGATCAAAGAACAAATGAAAGGTCAAGTCCACCACACACAAGTTTCTAGAGCCACAAATAATGGATCTTATTCATGAAGGATATTCAAAGGAAACAAAGTGCAATTTGAAATGTAAAATATTTAAAATGTCCATTGTTTTAACAGGCCAAAAGTAACACAAAACTCTCAACCCACATTTCAAACTACTATGAAGCTGAAACGATACCATAGTAACACAAGAAAATAGATGAAGATTACCTTTAGTTGAAGAGAGCGATGAAGGACATGATGACAATTGAAGATCGAGTGCTGCAGAGCGAGAGTTGCGAGCTAGAGCTGAAACAACAGGAAAACGGACATGATTCAGATTTGAGAGTCATTTTTCCCAATCAAAATCAGTAAATAACTATACCAAACATAACTTCACAGTCAAAAAATTTCATACTTCAGATTTGAGAGTTACTTTTCCCATTCAAAAAACCTTAATTTTAAAAATATTTCAATTTTTTAATTAAAGTTTTCAACTTCATCATCAATCTCAAAACCTAATAAAGAAACAACATAATAGTAACTCTCAATACACTATAACAAGCAGGAATTAATAAATTATATATAAAAAAAATCATAATTTGTCAAAGGTCACATACCTTTGTTGTTATAAGCTGAAAAACTAAGAGATTGGTAACGCGAAATCCGAATGAACGAGAAAGGGGAATGCCTGCAATTGAAAAGATTATGGGTGAATGAGATCAACAGTAAAAACAAGCATAACTAGCGAAAGGCAATTCAATAAAGTTTCAAACTCTGAACTCATGTTCACAAAAATAATGGAACCACAATTCAGTTCCAAAAGTCATAAACATGCTAATTCATAAATTAATTCATGTAATAAACAAAACATGCTAACTAAGCTGAGAGGAACAGATTATGGGTTAACAACATAAGTTGTGATTTTTTTTTTCCAAACCCATGAGACCAGCAAAAGTACATGAATAAAGCTTAGTTATTCTACCTTCCATTACACTCATGAACCTTGGAACCGATTTTCTTCTAAAACCCATTTGCATATCATAAAATTGGAAAAAGTGACCCATTTGTAATAAGAACATGAAATAAGATAAACCGATTAGGTGAATCAGTGACCCATTTGCATATCTTAAAAAAGGAAAAAGTGAAACTGGAATAGAAAATGGTTAAGATTAGTAACCCTGTTTCAAGCTCAAAAGTTATTTTCCTATTAACAAAATTAAAAGCATTTATAATAAACCACCTTCTAAATCCTTGCCAGGAGAAGCATATTGAGCTGAAGAAGACGATGAAGAAGCTTTGAGGTTGAGAAAACAAAAGAGAGGGGACCGATGGTGAGGGATTTGGGTTTTGGGAAAGGTTGAATCAATGTAGTGTTTTTGGGTTTTTAATTTGGAAGGAGTGTGATTGGTGAAGGATTCTGGAAGGACATGGTGAAGGATTCAGCGATGGTGAAGAATTTTGATTTCTGGAAGGGCGATTGTGAAAAGTGATTGTAGGAAGGGAGATGAGGGTGATGAAAAGTGAGTGATAGGGTTTTTAGATAAGTGGTGGAGATTTTTTGGTAAGTGAGTAAATGTGAAGAAAAAAAAAAGAGGGAAAAGATTTAAGGAATTTTTTACTGAATGAAGAGAGGGAAAAAAGTGTGGGAAAAAATTTAGGGTAAAATTTAGCAAATAGACTAGCGTCGGCTAGGTCGACTCTAATTTTAACCTAAGAAGTCATATGTGGGTCCCCTAACGTGTTGCCTCAGTTAGGCCGACTCCAATATTATTTAGAAAAAAAGAAAAATCGTAAATACATGTAGAGTGAGTTCGGCCGACTCTAAGAGGACGCTATTTGCGTCGGTGTCGGTGGCCGACGCTAAAATCTGAGGCTAAAATCAAGTTTTCTTGCAGTGATTACAGAAACCGAGAAACATAATTACATAACATTTAATTTTTTATAATGAAAGAAATGTATAACATTTGGTTTTTTATAATTAAAGAAATAGAATTAATATTTCAAATTAAAAATCCATTAAAGTTCAATAACCTTATTGGCATCCCTCGTCCAAACTATTTGGCAGGAAAGAAAAAGAGGGCTAATGACAATGTAATAAAAATTACCTTGAGCTTTAGTCAAGTACTTTGATACATAAGCTTAACTATATGATTCTCTTTGATTCTAATTATCTACTTTTTATTGTTCAAAATACAAATCCAAATTTCCCATCCTAAATTTAAGAAGTGCAATCTAATTTTTATTAGTTCATAGAATGTTACAGTATATTCTAAGAGGGTCTGAAATAAAGGTAAAAATGGTTGTGATCAAATACTAATGCAATTCTCATGACAATTATTTCAATCCCCAAGTAAAATCTTTAAAACAGAAGAAAAAAAATTGGTCATACTCATAAGTGTGATCATATCCAACTATCTCTTGTCCCTCCAGTGTCAATAACAATACTATTTCACTTAATGTTTTGGGTTAAGCTTGTGTCCCATTTGAGAAACTCATGTTGTATTGATAGCCAAATCCATTTGATCCCATTTTCAATTATCTGTTATTATAATAAGAGGCCAGAATAAGAGAAATCAAAAATAAAAGAACTTTATCATGACATTGCATATGAAATGTTGAGAAACTCATGAACTTAATGTTTTGGGTTAAGCTTGTTTCTTGTTTGAGAAACTCATGTTGTATTGATAGCCAAATCCATTTGATCCCAATTTCATTATCTATCATTATAATAAGCGGCAATAAGCAAAATAAGAGAAAACAAAGATAAAATAACTTAATTATGACCTTGCATATGAAATGTTGGCAAAAATCTTATAGTTCAAAACCTTGATGATGCTAATAATCAAGATCAATATTACTAATTATTGAAGCTCAAATCATACATGGCAGTATAAAAGACCATGGTATAAAAATAAGAAGGAATTTTTTATCATGTGAAAATTTGCACATGTTAGGAAGTTCAAAATAGTAAGTTTGTTATGGAACTTGTGCATTTAACATTAAATATATAACTTTTTAATAATTAACTATGAGAGAACACAACTAGCAACAATATATGACATAAAAGTCTATTCAAATCTTGTAAGTTGGGTATCATTATCAAATTGAAAGAAGCTACTGATAATAACAATATAAAATGTGGCTATGTATAAATTTTCAAGCCTTGATCAACTATCATTGAAATGATAAAATCATAACTAATAGTGGTAATTTATATGATTTCATATGCTACATATGAAATTGATCTCAAAGAAATAGTACTTAAATATTCTAATATGTTTTATCATAAAACAACTTTGAATAATAATAATAATAATAATTATAACTTCATCAGACCTATAAGAAACTGATTTTGTCCTTAGCACACTTCACAAAAAGAAACTAATAGGGTGAGAAAACTAATCCTTTGCCAAAGAAAGAAATATCAGGACCAAAAAGAAATTGACAAAATCTAGTCTCAAAGATAATTGACTTCATTGACCAAAAAAGAAATTGACAAATCTAGTCTAATAATCTAGTAAATAATTGACCAAAGTCTTGTATGTATTAAGCCAGAAAGCTAACTGACTTCATTGTCGAGTTATTGTTGCGTAGGACAAAGGATAAAAAAAAATAGTCAAACCAAGGAAATTATCAAAGTGACTTATTGGTAATTAAATATATGCAAGTATATCATAATTCCCTTGCATAGTATACTAATCAAAGTTCCAAGATTGCAAGTATACTTGCATAGTAATCACAATTAAACTTGGATTTTCAATTAGTAATTGCTCTTCTCTGCCTCACGTAAATGTCACTTGCCCAATTTCATACATTTTTTGCACCAACTTTTTCCATTATCTGTTAAACAGACTAAACTTAAATTCTACTACCAGCCCAGTCAATTAAACTTATAGAAATGAAGTAAACTTATATAGGAGCTTTATTACTCAATTTTTGAATTAGCAGATATACTTACCAATCATAGATCTATGTCAGATGTCAAACAAAAGCTAGCAGCCGTAGTAGTACTAAAACTAAAAAAGAAAGTACTTTGACATGAAATCCCTTTTCAACTTCAAATCAAGTTGTAGAGATGAAGCAACTAATAAATATGATGCTTGGTAATGAAATTGTAGTAAGGATATAGTACAAACAATAAAACAAATTTAGAAAAGCCAACTTAGCAAAATTCAGAACACAATTCAATCTTAATTTACACAGAACAGCAACATATAAAATATATTACCTTTCCATTAGAATTGAAAAGAAGATATGAACCTGTAACAAAAAAAAAAATCAACAAAGTGTTAGATCATTGTTATGAAAAATCAAAATGCAAATTCAGGCACATTCAAAAAAATAAAGACAGAAGTAACCCTAAAAAATAGACTGCATTTTAATTTTGTTAAAATTTTAGATTACATCTTCATCCCCTAAATTTGAAGTCCCACAAACAATTAACAAAATCAAACAAAAACTTCATATTCACAAAATAAGGGATATAAATTTGGTACCTAGGAAGCTAATTTTGTGTGGCATGTGTGATGTAAGCATTGTGTATGTCAACATGTCTTTTAATGGATGTATGTTTCAATTTAAAAATAATAGTGGAGGGAAAATTTGAAATTTGAATGTGTGATAGTAGTAAGAAATGTTTTTTAATAATAAACTAAAAAGATAAAATACTAACTCAAATAATAGCATCAAAATATGAGGTTAAAAGAAATTAAGTGCAAGAATTTGAATGTCTAAAAGGGATGAACAAAAGAATAGGCCACACCAATTTGAATAAAATGAACAAAAGAAACTGGAACATGTGACCAAATTCATGAAGAAGTTGGACATATTTAACTTCTATTTTCTCTACAAATTCATACAAACAAAAAGATAAAATCTAACAATGTAATTATGAGTTCTCAATTCTCTTAATAGAAGATCTACCAAACTAATAACAACTAAAGCTCTCCTAAAACAAACCGTGAAACACAAAGGTATATTATACAAACGTAAAAAAAGAGGTTGAAGTTGAATAAACTGAAATCAACCTTTGTGAAATCCAGCTTGTCTTTTGGCCTTCTTCACCCTAGTCAAGCAATTTAGCTAATCATTAAGAAAGCAATTATAAGTGAAATCCACAAAATGACACCACTAATATAATTTCTACCAAAACAAAAACCAACAAAATAATAGTAACATCTGATTTTATCATACTTAATATAAAAGGAAGGTGGTCTGATTTCCCACAATCCCTAACCCTAATTTCCTTTCTTTCCCGCCAACATATGTTCCCTCCAATGTCAACCCTTAACCCCCAACTGCCTGGAATAAATGCTTCTTTGCCTTGCTTGATGCACCTGCGCCATATCTTATTAAATGTAGGGGGTGCACGCGTTTTACAAGAAGGCAAGACAGACATAATTAATTGCTTATGGTCTTACCTATGCATTGATTCAGGTGGTGCCGTGTTTTTTTTCTCTCAAGGCAAACATAATTAATTGATTTTGGGTTGCTCAGTGTTTATGTTGTGGGATATATCTCTTGCTTCCATGGGAAGTTAATATAGAAGACCCTAATTAATTTGTGTAGGGGCTCGAAAATGTCAACCTAGGTGCTAATTAGGTATGATAAAGTTGTAAATGATAGTTACCTAGGATATTTCCCATGGAAGCCTATAGACTTTAATGCATTTTGCCAACCACTGCCCATTTTTAAGCTCATTAAAACACGGTTGGGGACAAGGGTATAGGTTCATTGGCTAGCATATTCCCCTAACCCTAGCCTTTAATGGACGGTCATCTTCTACCAACTTCTGGTAGCTCAAGGTCTATGTTACGGGCTATATATCTTGCTTCCATGAGAAATAAATATAGGAGAACTCATGGATTGGTCTAGGGGATCACAAAAGTCAAACCATGCGAAATCTCTTGCTCAAGGTCTACTTTGTGGGCTATATCTCTTGCTTCCATGCGAAATTAATATAGGAGACCTCATGGATTGGTGTAGGATGTCGAAAATTTCAATCCCATGTGCCAATTTTGTGTGCTCAAGATTGTAGGTTACTTAGGTATGATATTTCCCTAACCAATAGACTTTAATGGGCAGTCAACCACCACCAAATTTTTGTTTGCTCGAGGCATATGTTGTCCAACCACGGCTAGGGTTTTCACGAGCCATGAATGCAAGTGACAAAATGTTAAGCACGCCTTTGGGACCTGGAGCTGGGAAACATCATTAAATGATTTGTGCTTTTGTGTTTTTCATTGTCCTTCACATGAAGTGATATGGACGGTCATGTTGCCATTCCTTTAAATTGGGTATCCAGTTCGGTTTCAACAGTCACTGCCAACTGATATTCTGATTAAGATACGATAGGGAAGTAGAATAAAGATCTTCATTTCTCATCCTCTTTTGAAACGCAACCATGGCTGCCAAAGGTATTTGCTCACGATTGAGTTACCTTTGCATGTTTTCATTGGCTTCCAGTATCGAAGCATACTAATCAAACTGTCTGGACATTTAATTTTTTATGCGCAGGAAAAGCACCAAAGATCACGAAATTTGCAGAGATTGTTGGTGGAAAGATTGATTTTTCAGATTCAGGGTAGGGTGATTAATCTGTGGACTACTCCAGACCATGTAATCATATACGGAACATCTTAACCCTCACACATTTGTCTGTCCTAATGGTTTTGGTTTGATGTACCCCTTTTGAGAAAATTGTCATTATACGGAATATCTTAATCCTCATTCATATGCATTCACTTATTTGCTACCTAATATTACACTTTGATATTTTTCAATGATTGTATCACTTGATTAAAATAATTTCATGTCGATCAATGATTTACATCAGACCCGTGCGAACGCACGGGTCGAATGTCTAGCTTACTATAAAAGAAAGGTGGTCTGATGGCTTCAAAACCCTAACCCTAATTGCATGCCCTAACCCGCCATTTGCCTTCTTTAATGCCTTGGCTTTCATTTCCCACCTATGTGGAACCCTAATGCCCCAATTGCCTTAATTAAATGTTGTCTTGCCTTGCTTATTGAACCCGGCCGCCATTTTGCCTTGGGGCGTGTAACCCATAGCCATAGGCGCAATAAATGGTCCTATGCACAGCCGTTTTTTCACCTACACAAATAGGTCTAGACGTTAGGTCCTATTGTAGGTATTGTTGGAACAAAATGTATGAACAAGTCCCTTTTGAGTTTTGATGATAACAAAGTGTTAAAAAGAAAATTGGATATGCTAATACTTGTTATAAGTGTGCAGGACCATACATTTAAAATCATGTATCTAATAGTAGTTCTGAAAGATCAAGTTAAAGGGAAATATTGAAGCTTGGGTATCAAGTTAGAATCTGAAGACTGGAGTCTGAAGTCTGAAGGAAGCTCAGAAGTCAACTGCTGTCACTGTCAAAAGTACATAGTACAACCACGACCTCTGCAACAACCTCAGAGTCAGAACGATCTCTGCAACTTTGTCTCCTTAGACAGAACATCCAATCCATTTTAAGGAAAGGATTCAAACGTCATTCTTCATGGTACGTAGTCCATATCAAGGAAGAAATCAATGTTGGATCAAGCTTCAATTCAAACGACTCTATTGATGATCTGACATCTTCTCAACGTCTCTCTATCCCTCTATAAAAGGACTGAAGACTTGGAGAAGAAATTACAAGACTCTACAATTTTGAAAGTGCCAATACTCTGTCAAATTCACTACGCATCAATAACTTAGAAATTCTTTCAAACTTTCTCATCTTAGAATTTCTTAAGTATAGAGTCTGAAAACTGTGTTGTATTTTGTGAACACCACTGATAGTTGTCGCGGTGATTTTTGGATATCAAGCTATTGATTAGCGTTGACTCGCAATTTTAAGCTCACCACTGATCTTTTATTTTTCCGAGGAAAAGTGAGAAAGTTCGAAAAACCCTATTTTTTAGAGATCAAAGGTTCGGGGGTTGGTTACGCAAAGGGAAGGTATTAGCACCCTAAACGTCTATAGTACTCTATAGGAACCTCTTGCTTATTTTTATCTTTATGCTAAAATTGATTATTTGTGTAATATCCCGCTTAAGCGTGACTTTTAACAGTATCACAGAAATTAAACGAACGCAATGGCAATGTTGTAATTTTGGAAGGAAGGATTATTTAAAAAGGGGATAAACATGAAATTTTCATATTTATCATTTCCCTTCTCTCTCTAGAAGCTGAATTTCTTCTCCTCTCCCTCTAGAATTCGCCCAGCATCATCCTCATCCCATAATCCATCAAACTTCAACCTTAAATCATGTAATTCAAGCAAGCTTGGTTGTGGGAAAAGTTGGAACATGAAGAAGTTAAAGAAAAGCTAGAAAGCTCAAGCTAGGGTTTGAAGTTAAGGGTTAAGCCAGCACCAAATCTAGTTTGAGGTGAGCTCCCTTGGGGTTTTAGAACCCCTCTTTGTGAGATTTATAGGGATTTTCTTCATATGTCAAGTTTTATGGTTTTTACCCTAATTTCCTATACTTGCTAATTCCTTGCTCATACATGTTTTAAACTATAAATTTGTAATAGAAAATCATCCCTAGCATGTTTTGGATGCTTGGGTACCTTTGATTGGGCAAAAATGGTGGAAAAATGCATTTTTACACATGACTGTGCTGTCATGGTCGCTGTAGCGACGAGCTGTCGCTTGAAGCGACCAGGCAGGATTTTTCCCTGCCTACCTGCGCTTGTAGCGACCAGACTGGCGCTTGTAGCGACCAGATTGGCGCTTGTAGCGACCAAGGCAGAACAACACAACCTAGTTGAGCTGTTCTGGGGGTTCTGGTGCGCGCAGGCATGGCTTTTTGCAAATGTTTTCTCCTAATACTTTTTAGAAACTTTAACCACCATTTTAACTCATTCTAAAGGCTTCCAAAGGTTGTGAAAGTGTAGGAGCAAGGATTAGGCAAGGCTTGGGAAATGTAAGAACTAAGGTTATAGGAATGTGTAAACCCTTATAGCGGCATATGACAACGATATGTCGAATCCTTGATAGGATAACAAGAATTATAGTATGAGTGTAAGGATTTAATGGATTGATCCATTACTTGTGAGTTGATAACTCTTAAGGAAAGGCATATGGCTTGGATAAGTCTAGAACCTATTTTAGGAAAGCAAGGTTATAAATGTATTCGGATTAGAATACAAGAGTAATAGGTATGCTTCGGCAATCAAAGTTACAGATAAGATTATAGTGTTGGTTTTCCAACAATTATAGGTGGCTTATGAGAACGATAAGCCAAGAACCTCGTGTTATAGGTTACGTGTTACAGGATTGTTATATGTTTAAAGTAACAGTTATGTATATTCATATGATCAAAGTTAAAGAATATTATATCACAGTCATAGGCATGTTCAGCAGACTCCGGGATACGCCGGATGGGATTTCTCCGAGAGGGTTATCCACATGCAATTTCATAGGGAGTCCGATGTTAGCCTGATATGATAGGAATTTCACCGGTTTATAGGGAGCTGTCCTCGGGGTTACTCCACCCGGGCCGCACTCCGTAAAATGAACTCAGATTAAATGTTTGTTCAACGCTAACAGCGAACATAAAACTGCTATAGAACTATTATATGTTTTATGTTTCACAGTTAAAGTCAAAGTTACAGTTACAGTCACAGTTATAGTTATAGTTATAGACAAATAACAGAAGGTGGTCCTAGGTTTCCCCTTGATCACTGAGTTATAGTTACAGATAGGTTACAGTTACAGTTATAGGTGGTTTACAGTTATAGTCATAGTTAGAGATACCATTTCAGACAGATTCATAGTCATAGGCAGAGATTTACCCTTGTGGTTAAAGTAAAGACTTGGCGATCATAGGATATCCCCTGATTGCCAAGGTAGGCATGGCGACCCTAGGTTCCCTGTGGTTGCCAACAGTTGGTTGGGCTGGAGCTCACTGAGACATTATGTCTCATCCCATTCCTTCTGGTGCAGGTTTACAGGTAAGTCAGAGGTTCGTGATGGAGATCTTCGCAGAGATACTGGATGGAGTACAGTTGCTCGTTGTGTACTAGCTCAGGAGCTTATAGGATATTGTATAAGTATTATAATAGCATTGGATTATTTGTACAAACGAGTAAACTTGTATTTATTCATTTGTGATGTATTATTATTATTATTGAAATTTTTAAATGTATCCAATATTAGTTTAACGCACATGCTAATATACTAGTCAAAGTTAGTATGGGTGTTACAATTGGTATCAGAGCAGGTCGATTTAGACCGTACCATGGGTCATTTAAGATTCAATAAAAGTAGTGGAATCATTGGGTTCCGGATGTTGTTCAAAAGGTCACATCTAGTTGAGCCTGATCAACTCAATCTAGTATATGACAGTTAGGATAAATGTTCGAGAGCTGAATGTGACCAAGGAGGAAAGAAGTGTAAGAAGGGTGAAGGTTAAGACGTCAGATTCTAAGACGAATTTGGCAAAGTGTTTAATGTCAAAGGATGGTTCTCTAACAGTGAAGTAACTGAGCCAGTTAACGGCAAAGTTTCAGGAATATAAGAGGTATTAAAGAGTAAGGTCAGGTACCTTAACTAGTTGGACGCATCATTGAACGATGCCTTCTCCGAGGAGATGTGCAGAGTAAAGAATTATAGAATGCTCTGAAGAATGATTTGGAATCCTAACGGGAACCGTAATTTGGAAAGTTAAGGTGAATTGTAAATTAGAGTTTAATTCTGGTTACAGATGCAAAGGATTGTGATACCCAACCCAGCGACTTGGAATAAGGAATGACCAGTTAACGATTGGAAGCCCTGGACTTAAAGTAAGGATATAGCGTGTAAGGATGGAAGGACTTGCGCACTTTGACCGGATGAGATTTTGATATCCGATATGTAAGAGATGTATTGATGGAATAAGCGAAATATTGGACAGATGAAACATATTACCTTCCTTTATTGTGGGTCATCAAGATACTTGGTATGAGGAACGCGAGCTTAGCGGTAAGTGAAGGAAACCCCCTGTAAGGGTAAGAAGTAAAGATTGAATCTTATGTTGACGGATTATAGCAGACTGGTTACGAGGTTTAAGCAGGAAGATCGTCACTAACGTACAAGTTATAGTTAAAGTTATGGATGAAGTTAAGGAGTCCTATGTTTTCTTTTGATGGGTTCCTTACACAAGTATTCGGGTAAGCCGACAAAGATCACCTTTTGTTGGTATGTGTTAAAGATGGTAGAAAATATATACCTTGGGTTGTTCGAAACCATGAAGAGGGCAACGGTCGAGAAGACATATGGACTATTATTCAGATAACGAGATTAGAATGGAATTGTGAATACAGTAATAAGTTATAGGAAGGATCCAATGGAAAATATTAAGTATTGAAGCTTACAGATTTATTAGTCGGGTACTCGAAGAGGTGTATCATGTGTTTGAATTTACAGGAGAGCCGGTAAAAGTTGAGTTATATCCAGACGGATTATTTCCGGAGAAACCCGAGGAGTAACCAAGAGTTATGTTAGAATTTTGTGGACCTAAGTGTCTTGGAAAAAGGTTGTGGATGTGAAATCCTTACGGATAAGTATAGGATGAGACTCGATTCATTAATCGATTAAGTATATGAAAGACGAGAATTTCCAGAAGTCATAGAATGTTTTTAGAAGTTACCACAAGTAAATAATGTATGAACTTAAGTTGTTTTGTCAGGAGCATTGTTGGGCTCGTAATTATTGCTAAAGACTGTTTACAGGTTTCGGCGTATTTTCGTGAAAGTAAGAATTTTGTTTATGTCCGAAAGGAAACGCAAAGTCAGATGACGATCAGTCAGTAAGTTAAACAGGTGGATTAAACCACAAGAGAAATTATAATGTAAGATGGTCATGTATGATATCTACAAGTTATAAAGTCAAAGGATTGGCCAAGGAGATTTTATATGGTAATAGTGACGTATTACTTCTATCCCAAGGTAAATTGTTTAAATCAGAGTTGCGCATCGGAGAAGTAATCAAAGGATGAGTTAACGAACAATTCAAAGTTGAAGTTAGAGGAAAAGGATGTTTGTGAAGTCCTTGCCAGATTAATTACAGGAAAGGTAATCATAGATTAATTCTCAAGTTACAGAATATTTGTAAGTAACGATGACTTGAACTTATCGTCAGTTCTAACGGGAAATTTTAAGAGATAAATCGAGGAATGCTTCAGACCTCGAAACTCATGAGATAAGAGAATCGAAGCGGTTTGAGAAATTTAAAGGACGTGTTTCCAGCACAATAAGTACATAGCGAAGAAAGCCACATCTAATACGGTGATCTAGCTGTTTAGCTCAGTAACTATAAGTTAACTTGAATAGTAAGTTTAACCAAAGAGGAATTATGCCGTGGCATACAATTATTCCGCATCGTACCCACGTTATGCTAGCATGTCGCATGTAACAGGCATGTAACAGGTTATGATTAGTATTATGTATACTGATCAGTCAGAGTTTATGCTACTTAGATAGTAGTGTAACATATTTTCACAGTCATGTGGCATGTATCGGTAACTGTGGTACGCAGTCAGAAATGTTTTAACAGGAAAGTCTTAAGCAGAACAGGTTTGTTGTTACCGAACAAATCTCAGTTGAGGAGTTCAGAAATTCTTGAACTTAATGTTCGTAGTTAAAGGAAGGAAATGTTTTACACAAATCAGAGGATTACTCATAGTTTACAGTAAAAGGCTACGTGAATTCAATTTATGAAATAAAGGATTCAGAGTTTAAGAATGCTATTTTGATAGTGATCAGAATAGAGTTTTCTTTTCGAAAACGGAGAATGTACTGGAACGAAATAAGTTATAACGTCAATGGGACGTAATCATAGTTACGTATGGGATTGTAGATACTCAAGAGTACAAGCATGAGTTAAGAGCAAGAAGAGTGACCTTAGTTGGTGTGGTTTTGTCCCGAGTATATTTTGACTAAGTATGATGTCCCGTTAGTTGGACAATGATGATGCGACGTATTGTGTGCCTGATAGTAGTGTACACGTACTCGATCATGTATGGAAGTTTTATGCTAAGGACTGTATTATATGATGATACGTAAAACGGCTTATGCCACACGTCACTTATACTGGACTTTCATAAGTTTGAAATTTGGGGTAGAGAAGGTATTAATCTCATGATTAAGGAATATCTTGATTGATGCAAAATTGTCAAGAGTCCTAGAAGGAATAAGGCTCCTAAGACCTTAGCTACGCGTTATCGTTGATTTATTTGATCGGAGCATGAGTGGCTCATATGATTTCTCGAGCCTTAAGGATTTTTCGCAGTGGGAATATGAGCAATGTACATGGTTGAGATAACAGTTACACCAAGATGTCAGAGAGAAGTGAACTTGTACCATAAGTTCAGCTCCCACTTTGAAATTGAATCGTGGAGGTAGTTGTAATAGACTTCTTTTCCATTTGAGAATACTCAATATCAGATGTTTTTCAGTGCAAGACTAATCTATATAAAGGATGTTACGAATGTAACAGTAAAAGGTCGTCTTACGAGGCGAAAGTTAAAGACAAGAATTCTTTTGAACTAAAAGTAATGTAATAGATTCGTCGGAAAGTTGGAATAACTGAGGAAATCAGATCGACTCGACGTCTTCAGGCTAAGATTGAACGGTCAATGAATGAAGGACGGATAAAATTCAGTAAGGGGAATCCAAGACTTAATGATTTTAAATTGGATTTATAAGAAATATGTCGAACAGGGATCATAGTCAGGAAGATGGACATGTTGGTTCAGATAACCATAAGTCCTAACAGGTGAGAATTATGTAGCATGCATCAGACCTTTCGGCTGAAAAGAGATTGTCATATGTTTTTGACCTACAGAGATGGGAATTGTGGCTAAAGAACAATGTTTTAATCAGTATGGTTTTATCGAAACGCATGACTAATCTACATGTCAGACATTAGAGTTGCCATGGAATCCCAATAAGCAAAAAGAATTGGAAATTTTCATAGTAGAGAAAGAGGTAGAAAGAATTTATCTTTACAGGATCTCATAAGGATTATCTAAATTTCGAGGACAAAATTTCTTTTAAGGGGGGTAGAGTGTAATATCCCGCTTAAGCGTGACTTTTAACAGTATCACAGAAATTAAACGAACGCAATGGCAATGTTGTAATTTTGGAAGGAAGGATTATTTAAAAAGGGGATAAACATGAAATTTTCATATTTATCATTTCCCTTCTCTCTCTAGAAGCTGAATTTCTTTTCCTCTCCCTCTAGAATTCGCCCAGCATCATCCTCATCCCATAATCCATCAAACTTCAACCTTAAATCATGTAATTCAAGCAAGCTTGGTTGTGGGAAAAGTTGGAACATGAAGAAGTTAAAGAAAAGCTAGAAAGCTCAAGCTAGGGTTTGAAGTTAAAGGTTAAGCCAGCACCAAATCTAGTTTGAGGTGAGCTCCCTTGGGGTTTTAGAACCCCTCTTTGTGAGATTTATAGTGATTTTCTTCATATGTCAAGTTTTATGGTTTTTACCCTAATTTCCTATACTTGCTAATTCCTTGCTCATACATGTTTTAAACTATCAATTTGTAATAGAAAATCATCCCTAGCATGTTTTGGATGCTTGGGTACCTTTGATTGGGCAAAAATGGTGGAAAAATGCATTTTTACACATGACTGTGCTGTCATGGTCGCTGTAGCGACGAGCTGTCGCTTGAAGCGACCAGGCAGGATTTTTCCCTGCCTACCTGCGCTTGTAGCGACCAGACTGGCGCTTGTAGCGACCAGTGGCGCTTGTAGCGACCAGCTTGGCGCTTGTAGCGACCAAGCCAGAACAGCACAACCTAGTTGAGCTGTTCTGGGGGTTCTGGTGCGCGCAGGCATGGCTTTTTGCAAATGTTTTCTCCTAATACTTTTTAGAAACTTTAACCACCATTTTAACTCATTCTAAAGGCTTCCAAAGGTTGTGAAAGTGTAGGAGCAAGGATTAGGCAAGGCTTGGGAAATGTAAGAACTAAGGTTATAGGAATGTGTAAACCCTTATAGCGGCATATGACAACGATATGTCGAATCCTTGATAGGATAACAAGAATTATAGTATGAGTGTAAGGATTTAATGGATTGATCCATTACTTGTGAGTTGATAACTCTTAAGGAAAGGCATATGGCTTGGATAAGTCTAGAACCTATTTTAGGAAAGCAAGGTTATAAATGTATTCGGATTAGAATACAAGAGTAATAGGTATGCTTCGGCAATCAAAGTTACAGATAAGATTATAGTGTTGGTTTTCCAACAATTATAGGTGGCTTATGAGAACGATAAGCCAAGAACCTCGTGTTATAGGTTACGTGTTACAGGATTGTTATATGTTTAAAGTAACAGTTATGTATATTCATATGATCAAAGTTAAAGAATATTATATCACAGTCATAGGCATGTTCTGCAGACTCCGGGATACGCCGGATGGGATTTCTCCGAGAGGGTTATCCACATGCAATTTCATAGGGAGTCCGATGTTAGCCTGATATGATAGGAATTTCACCGGTTTATAGGGAGCTGTCCTCGGGGTTACTCCACCCGGGCCGCACTCCGTAAAATGAACTCAGATTAAATGTTTGTTCAACGCTAACAGCTAACATAAAACTACTATAGAACTGTTATATGTTTTATGTTTCACAGTTAAAGTCAAAGTTACAGTTACAGTCACAGTTATAGTTATAGTTATAGACAGATAACAGAAGGTGGTCCTAGGTTTCTCCTTGATCACTGAGTTATAGTTACAGATAGGTTACAGTTACAGTTACAGGTGGTTTACAGTTATAGTCATAGTTAGAGATACGATTTCAGACAGATTCATAGTCATAGGCAGAGATTTACCCTTGTGGTTAAAGTAAAGACTTGGCGATCATAGGATATCCCCAAGATTGCCAAGGTAGGCATGGCGACCCTAGGTTCCCTGTGGTTGCCAACAGTTGGTTGGGCTGGAGCTCACTGAGACATTATGTCTCATCCCATTCCTTCTGGTGCAGGTTTACAGGTAAGTCAGAGGTTCGTGATGGAGATCTTCGCAGAGATACTGGATGGAGTACAGTTGCTCGTTGTGTACCAGCTCAGGAGCTTATAGGATATTGTATAAGTATTATAATAGCATTGGATTATTTGTACAAACGAGTAAACTTGTATTCATTCATTTGTGATGTATTATTATTATTGAAATTTTTAAATGTATCCAGTATCAGTTTAACGCACATGCTAATATACTAGTCAAAGTTAGTATGGGTGTTACAATTTGTTTGTAAATAAATGCTTAAGTGTGAAAAAGATTAAAATGATGAAAAAGAAGAAAGGAAAATGTTTTTGTTATTTTTATTGATTTGGAAAGACAAAGTCTTTTGCCTACGTACCCGAGCGGGATCAAAATCACGTAGTTCGGGGTAAAAAGCCGAGTGATTGGTTTTGATTGATTTTAATGTTTGGAAAAAAGTTTTGAGAAAGATAAGAAGCCGAAAGGCATAGAAGAATAAAAAGAGGTGTGTTTGGTTGATTTTAAATTGAAGAAAAAATGTTTTGATTGATTAAAAGTTGATTGAAATTTGATTAAGAAAAGAAAGATAAAGATTGACTTTTTTTGAAATTTTGATTATAAAATGTTTTTGGATTTTTGACTTTTTTGTGAAAATTTTGATTAAGTCCTAAGGTCCAGAGACTAGGTTATGCAGAGATAGTCCAAGCGCGCCGGATCCCTCAAAATGACGTTGGATCAAGTGAGGGTCCTTTTCCTCGGATACGGTCATTATTACATTATCGTCCTCGACATAAAGCATAATAAATAAATGTGGTGTCGGTGCATATTCTCATTTATATTTTTACATTGGACCTAGATACATTCTAATGGCAATAAAATAAATGACAAAAATAATAAAATAAAATTGCAATTGCATTAAAGTAAATATGCTAAAAAGAAAATAAAAGATGCATGAAATGCAAAAACAATAAATAAATATGGTGCATAAAATAAATAAAGAAAATAAAAATGCAAGACATAAAATAAATATGATGCTGGAAATAAAAAGAAGAAAATAAAAATGCAAGACATAAAAAAAATATGATGCATAAAAGAAAATAAAAATGCAAGACATAAAAATAAATATGGTACATAAAATAAAAAAGAAAATAAAAATGCAAGACAAAAAATAAATATGAAGCTGGAAAATAAAATGCAAGACAGAAAATTAAATATGGTGCTAGAAAATAAATAAAGAAAATAAATAATGCAAGACATAAAATAAATATGATGCATAAAATAAAAGAAAATAAAAATGCAAGACATAAAAATAAATATGGTGCATAAAATAAAAAAATAAAAATAAAAATGCATGGGGTACTGGAAATTAAAGACAATAAATAAAGTGCATGAAAAATAAAAAATAAAAAAAGAAAAGTGCAAGAAAAAGAAATAAAAATAAAAAGAATAGAGAAGAAGAAGAGGGGGTGCAGAAGGGAAAAGGGGGGTGTAGAGCAGAAATCAGAAAGAAGAAAGGAGAAGAAAAGAGTGGGCCGAGATGCTAAGTCCAGTGGGCTGAGAAGGAGGAAAACACCGGACCGGTTTGGTCTGAATGAACCGGACCGGTCCAGTCCTTATAAATAGGCCTTGGCCGGTTTTTAATCATTTTGTTCAATCCTTCCTCTCTCCTCTTCTCATCCTCACTGGGTTCTCTCTCTCATCTCGCCGGCCAACTTCTCCGGCGCGGTGGCCGCCGGGGGCGCCGCCGTGCCGGAGCGGTTCAGCTCATTTTTTTTTTAAAATTTTTATAGATCCTGAATTCCTTGTTCGTTTCCTCTTCAAATCCGGGCTCTGATTTTCTCAAATTTTTATAAAAAGGAGCAGATCTAGACCTGAAAGGTTATTTTAGAAAACTACCTTTGCTAAGTTTGGGTTCGGTTCCTGTGGTAATTTTGGTTTGCTGTTATTTTCGCTGTTGTTGTGGCTTTGGTTCACTGTTGTTGATTCGGTTTTGGGTTTAGTTAGTGATGGCCGATTTGGGTTTTTGTTGGTGGCCGCGGGTTGAGCGTTGTTGGTTGGGTTGTTCTGTTTGAGATGGTTATGCCGTATGGTGAGGGATGGTTGAGATGGTGGTTGTGTTCAGTAGGGGAAGGAGAGGGAATTTTTTTGTTTTTTGTTTTTGTGGCCGGAAATTGATTGTGTTGGTGGTGGAGGGAGGTTGTGAGGGTTTTGACTGGTGGTGCTAGGTGGTTCTGATTATGACTCAGGTGTACTGTACTGACTCTCTGTGTACTTTCTCTCTGACTCGGGTACTGTGCATTAATGCTATTTATAGTAAAAAAAATAGGGTAAATAAAAAATGACAAAAATGCCCCTCTGGGCCTGGACTGAAAATTAGATAAAAAAAACTAAAAAAATAAGTACTAACAGTAAAATAAAAATATTAATAATAAAAAAACGAAAATAAAAATAAAAACAGAAAACACTAAAAATAAAAGAGAAAATAAAAAAAGAATAAAATAAAAATAAAAAAGAAAAATAAAATAAATAAAAATAATAATAACTAATAAAAATAATAACAAATAAAATAAAAACAGTCGCCTTCGGAACAAAATGAGGTATTTTAAAATACCTCCCTGCCGAAAATTCGTCTGAAACGACGAAAATTGCTGGCTTAAAAGACGAGAGAAACGAATTGAATACGGGTCAAAAATGGGGTATGACAGATGCCCCTATTTAAGTTTCTTCGTTACGGAGATTTAAAAGTGAAATTTTTAGATCGACGGGTCGAAGAGACTTAAATACAGAGTACACCATTTTTTACTGACTTCAACTGCAAAATGCTATGAATGCAATGCTATGCATGTGATGTTATGCATGTAATGTTGCGAATGCTCGCGATGCAAGTATGAATGCAAGACAACGAAGATGACTCGACTGGGGATAACAAAGCAAAAGGATACCCGATTCTGTTAAAGAAACGGGGTCCGACTCTATTGGGGATAACATGGTTTCACTGGGGATAGATGTCAGCTGTTCGGGTTAATACCGAACTGCCACTGACGACAAAAGAACAAAGATAAATGTCAGCTGTTCAGGTTAATGCCGAACTGCCACTGACGATGAGCAAGGAAGGTAAATGCCAACTGTTCGGGTTATTGCCGAACTGCCATTGACGACAAGAAATAAAGGTAAATGTCAACTGTCCGGATTATTGCCGAACGGCCATTGACGACGAGGAGAAAAGTAAATGCCAACTGTTCGGATTATTGCCGAACTGCCATTGGCGACAAGAAATAAAGGTAAATGTCAACTGTTCGGATTATTGCCGAACGGCCATTGACGACGAGGAGAAAAGTAAATGCCAACTGTTCGGATTATTGCCGAACTGCCATTGGCGACAAGAAATAAAGGTAAATGTCAACTGTTCGGATTATTGCCGAACGACCATTGACGACGAGAAACAAAGATGAATGTCAGCTGGCGACAAGGGAAAAAAAAGTAAATGTCAACTGTCCGGATTATTGCCGAACTGCCATTGACGACAAGAAAAAAGGTAAATGTCAGCTGTTTGGGTTATTGCCGAACTAGCCAACTGATGACAAGAAGCAAAGATAAATGTCAGCTGTTCGGGTTATTGCCGAACTAGCCAACTGACGACAAGGGAAAAAAAAGTAAATGTCAACTGTCCGGATTATTGCCGAACGGCCATTGACGACGAGGAAAAAAGTAAATGCCAACTGTTCGGATTATTGCCGAACTGCCATTGGCGACAGGGAAAAAAGGTAAATGTCAACTGTTCAGGTTATTGCCGAACTAGCCAACTGATGACAAGAAGCAAAGATAAATGTCAGTTGTTCGGGTTATTGCCGAACTAGTCAACTGACGACAAGAAACAAAGATAAATGTCAGCTGTTCGGGTTATTGCCGAACTAGCCAACTGATGACAAGAAGCAAATATAAATGATGCACAAGTTGTTCATTAAAGAACTGCCACTTGGCGGAAAGAGGGTGACATCTTTGGACCAGACACACTGGGGATGACGCTTGGGGAAAGACGGTTACAAATTATTCATGATTGATTGATATGGAAAAGATAATTGAGGCAAGACTCATGGTGGTTAATGCAACCATGTATGAATGATATTGTTTTTATTGTTTATGCATGAATGTGTATATGCATGAATGTATGAATGCATGAATGAATGAAGACACGACTTGTATGACTATATGGATGATTGACTTGTGTGACTGTATGAGGGATTGACTTGTATGATTGTATGACTGATAAACTTGATGAGATAAGATTGGACGGGTGAAATGGAAAGTGACCCGACGTCGCATCACAAACACTCGGCAATCTTCAATGGGGATGATGCCACTGGGGACATATCAAAACATTGACGGGATAAAGCCCGGCATATGCAACAACTGATGGGGAATAAACACTTCTTGGGGAGAACGTGTCAATCCAAAAATCATGGTAGAAGAACTGGTGCTTCTGTGGTCATGCTTATTTTGTTTTGTTTTCTTGTTTTTCTTTTTTTTTTTTTTAAAAAAGTCCCTAATTTTTGCTTGGACCGCCTTTTCAGGTTTTCAGCCCACCGGAAATATATTCTTTTGTATGCCCCTAATTTTTGCCTGGACCGCCTTTTCAGGTTTTCAGCCCACCGGGAATATATTCTTTTGTATGCTCCTAATTTTTGCCTGGACCGCTCTTTCGGGTTTTCCATCCACCGGGACGCTCATTTTTGCCTAAGCCACCCTTTCGGGTTTTCGACTTACCGAGCTGTTTTTTTTCTTTTTTTTATTTCCCTTTTTTTAAAGCAATTGACCAAGTTCAGCGTGCAGAGTTTACCCGTTCTCAGGACAGTTGTTGATGCACCCTTCACTTATTCATGAGTTCAAAGAAAATGTGTTTGTTGTTTGTGCTTTTCAAAAAGATATGAAAAACATTTATGATCTTGAAAAATATTTTGTTTCACATACTATCATTAAAAATAGAAAAGGTTTTATAAACTGAATAAATGAGAATTCCAAATGAAAGGCCACAGGCTCAAATTTATTTAAAGGAGTGGTGACCCGCCAATGGCACGGCTCCACGGATCTTACAAAGTTTGGAAAATGGTAAATATAAATTGAAGATACATTGAACACAATAACCGCTGTTCCCCCTGACAACTTTGAATTCCACTGTTTGGATGCTTCAGATTCAGAGTCTCTTTGACATTTAATGTGCCCCAAGTGAGTAGAGATTAGACCAATGCAGTTACTTTGTCTTTTGATCCTTAACTTTTGCATAGATCGCCCTTTCGGGTTTTCGATCTATCAGGATGATTATTTTCTGTTTTATGTCTCTAATTTTTGCCTGGATCGCCCTTTCGGGTTTTCGATCCACCGAGACGCTCATTTTTGCCTAAGCCGCCCTTTCGGGTTTTCGACTTACCGAGCTTTTCTTTTATTTTTAGACAAAGTATTTCTTGACTGCATCAGCATTCACAGGACGAGGGAGCTCATCACCATCCATAGTCGTAAGAATTAATGCGCCACCAGAGAAAGCTCTCTTGACGACGTATGGACCTTCATAGTTAGGCGTCCATTTGCCCCTGGAATCAGGTTGGAAAGATAAAACCTTCTTGAGCACAAGATCTGTAATATCCCGCTTAGATGCGATTATTATCAGTGTTAGAAGCCTTTAAACAAGAGTGGTATTATAGTAAATAATTGGAATGGCATGTTGGTAATTTAGTTGAGAAGGGAGATTGTTTTAAAAATAAGTGGTAAGAAAATCTTACCAATTATTTCTACACTCTTCCATTCCCTTTCCATTTTCAGCTCTCCCTCTCCCTTGTACCTCACACACACGCCCTCATCCTTCTCTCCATCACTCATCCAAACTTCATCCAACTCTAGTAGGAAATTTTGCTAGCAAGCTTAGTTGGGGAAAGCAAGAAATAGTTAAGAAGAACAAGGAGAGTCAAAGGAGATTCAAGAGAAAGTAGTAGAGTGAAGCCAAGGCTTTGAGAATCAGAATTACCAAGCACCAAATTGTGGTTAAGGTGAGCTCCATAGGGTTGTATAACCCGTTGAGTAATTTTAGTGCTCTTTGCAAGTGGAATCAAGGTTTAGAATTTGTGCCCTAACCCTTTGTGTACTAATTCCTTGCTTAATCATGTTATTATCTACCCTTATGTCTTGTAAATTCATTCCCATAAGCTGTTTTGATGATTGGGGATGTTTGGTTTAGCCTAGGAAGCAAAATTATGAATGCTGCTGAAGCCAAAATCGGACTACGATTTCTAGGCATCGGGCTACGATTTTGTGCCCTGTTTTTCAAGGAATTTACGGCAAAAATCGTGCTCCGATCCTTGAAAATCGAACTACGATTTTTCCTTTTCCCAGCTTCTTGTTCGTGAGCAATGGTTAGGAATTAGGGTAGGATGAGGAATAGGTATGACATTAGGAGATAAATACTTATACTCCTAAGTTATATAGACATATAAAGGGATTAGTAATGGGATCATCTCTTTGTAAGTGAAATCCCTACATTCACTTAAGTACATGTAAGCCAAGATTAATTCAGAATCCAAGCTTAGGACCTATTATAGGTTAAGTAGTCATGAATTACACGGATATTAAGCCGTGGCCTTCGATGTTCACGTCAGTGGGACACGAATGGTACACGCAAAGTTAAGAATAACATTAATATGATTAAGTCGTGACTTTCATCGTTCACGCCAGTGGGACATGAAAGGTTCATGCATAAGATTAAAGATTATCAATTCGCGTCTTCCGTCGTTCACGCCAGTGGGACACGGGGGGGTATACGCGTAAGTTAAGATTAATATTAAGTCGTGTCTTCTGTTGTTCACGCCAGTGGGACACAGGAGGTTCACGCCAGTGGGACGCGTTATTCCGCAAGGATAACCGCACGACGACAAGAGGAGTCCGGTGTTAGCCTGATATGATAGGAATTTTCACCGGTTATCAGGGGAATGTGCTTCGGGGTTACTCCACCCGGGGGCATTCCGTAAAATGAACTCAGATAACATTGCTTGTTCAACGCTAACAGCTAACATAATTTTATCAGTTAATATTCTATTTCATTATCAGTCATGAAACATTATCAGATATCAGTTACCAGTTATCAGACGGTGATCCTAGGTCTCCCCTTGATCACCAGCTTAGCAGGATCAGTCAGATGACCCTCTATGGGTAAGGTTAAGACTTGGCGATCATAGGTATCCCCAAGATCGCCGAGGTAGGCACGGCGACCCTAGGTTCCCTGAGGTTGCCAAACAGTAGGTAGGGTAGGAGCTCACTGAGACATTATGTCTCATCCCTTTCCTTCTGGTGCAGGTTCTTCGCAGGTAGCACGACGTAAAGGTAAAGAGAAGGCTACGGATTGATCGTGCTGCTTATGTTTCTTGGTTTTTGTATATGATTATGTATCATGATGTATATTATGGAGAATGTTTTGTATCAGATTCTCAGATTGTATCAAGAACTCATGTATTGTATAATTATTAAACAAATTTTCTGTATTGTATTTAATGTATCTAGTACAAAATTTTAATACTCGTGTGAGATCCTAGGCAATCTCTATATGGGTGTTACAAGATCTCCTTCTTGAAACACACGGGGACGGACCTTCTTGTCAAAAGCTTGCTTCATCCTCTGTTGATAAAGTTGTCCGTGGCATAAGGCATTCATACGGTTCTCTTCGATTAAGTTCAGCTGATCATATCTGCTCTGGCACCATTCAGCCTCTGACAACTGGGCCTCCATTAGAACTCTCATTGATGGAATTTCAACCTCCACAGGGAGCACTGCTTCCATGCCATACACCAAAGAAAATGGGGTTGCCCCTGTTGAGGTACGTATTGAAGTGCGATATCCATGTAAAGCATATGGCAACATCTCATGCCAGTCCTTGTAGGTGACCACCATCTTCTGTACTATCTTCTTGATGTTTTTGTTGGCAGCTTCAACTGCGCCATTCATCTGAGGTCTGTAAGGAGAAGAATTGTGATGCTCAATCTTGAACTCTTCACACAGATCTTTCATCATCTTGTTGTTCAAATTTGTTCCATTATCTGTAATGATTCTGTTGGGCACACCATATCGGCAGATGATCTGATTCTTGATAAAGCGGACCACCACTTGCTTAGTCACATTTGCATAGGATGCTGCTTCAACCCACTTGGTGAAGTAATCAATAGCCACTAGAATGAAACGATGCCCGTTTGAAGCCTTCGGTTCGATTCTACCAATCATATCGATGCCCCACATAGAGAAAGGCCACGGAGAAGAAAGAACATTAAGTGTAGTTGGCGGTACATGAATTCTGTCAGCATAAATCTGGCATTTGTGGCACTTCCTGGCATGCTTGCAACAATCTGTTTCCATTGTCATCTAGTAATAACCTGCTCTCAACAACTTCTTAGCCATTGCCTGTCCTTTGGAGTGAGTTCCAAAAGATCCTTCATGTACCTCGCGCATCAAAAGTTCTGCTTCTTGCTTATCTACGCACCTGAGTAGTACCATGTCAAAGTTTCTTTTGTACAAAACATCCCCATTTAGGAAGAAATTACCAGACAATCTTCTCAAAGTTCTCCTGTCTTTGTTGGATGCCCCGGGTGGATATTCCTGACTCTGGAGGAAACACTTGATATCATGGAACCAAGGCTTATCATCCACAGCTTCTTCGACTGCAAATACATGAGCGGGCCTCTCGAGGCGCTGAATTCTGATCGTTGGCAAATTGTTCCGGTGACTCACTTTGTACATGGAGGATAAAGTTGCTAACGCATCTGCCATCTGGTTCTCATCACGAGGGATATGGTGAAGCTCCACTTTGTTGAAAAAGGTCAACAAACGCCTTGCATAGTCTTTGTAAGGAATCAAGCCGGGGTGGCGAGTTTCCCATTCTCCTTTGATTTGATTGATTACGAGAGCTGAATCTCCGTAAATGTCAAGGTTCTTGATTCTCAAGTCGATGGCTTCTTCAATGCCCAGGATACATGCTTCATACTCTGCCATATTGTTCGTGCAATCGAACTGCAGCCTCGCAGCGAAAGGGAGATGATTACCTTCAGGAGTGACAATTACTGCCCCAATTCCATTGCCAAAGACATTCACTGCTCCGTCAAATATCAAGCCCCATCTAGACTCGGGATCCGAACCTTCCTCAGGCAACGGTTCATCACAATCCTTCATCTTCAAATACATAATCTCTTCATCAGGAAAGTCAAACTTGATGGGTTGGTAGTCCTCAATTGGTTGGTGAGCCAAATGATCAGCAAGAACACTACCCTTGATTGCCTTCTGAGTGCGGTACTCAATATCATATTCGGACAACAACATCTGCCAACGAGCAATTCTTCCTGTCAAAGCCGGTTTTTCAAAGATATACTTGATTGGGTCCATCTTAGATATTAACCAGGTGGTGTGGTTAATCATGTAGTTACGAAGACGCTTGGCGGCCCAGGCTAGTGCACAACAAGTCTTCTCAAGTAGGGAGTACCTGGACTCACAATCTGTAAACTTCTTGCTCAAGTAGTAAAAGGCATGCTCTTTCCTTCCGGTCTCGTCCTGTTGTCCAAGCACACAACCCATAGAGTCTTCTAACACAGTCAAGTACATAATCAGAGGCCTTCCTTCAACTGGAGGGATATGAATTGGAGGTTCTAGCAGATAATTCTTGATACTATCAAAGGCCTTTTGACAATCTTCAGTCCAAACAACACCCTGATCTTTTCGAAGCAGCTTGAATATGGGTCCGCATGTAGCTGTCATGTGCGAGATGAAACGGGAGATGTAATTCAAACGCCCAAGAAACCTCTCACTTGTTTCTCTGTTTGTGGAACCGGCATTTCTCTAATGGCTCTGACCTTGTCGGGGTCTACCTCAATACCTTTCTGACTGACAATGAAACCCAAGAGTTTTCCAGACCTAACACCAAAAGTACATTTGTTGGGATTCAGACGAAGTTGGTACTTTCTCAGCCGTTGAAACATCTTCGACAAATACTCAACATGTTCTTCTTCAGTGCCTGACTTAACAATCATATCATCCACGTACACCTCTATCTCTTTGTGCATCATGTCATGAAAGAGAGTGGTCATGCCTCTCTGGTAAGTGGCACCTGCATTTATCAAACCGAAAGGCATCACCCTATAACAAAAGGTGCCCCAAGGCGTGATGAAAGATGTTTTTTCTCTGTCTTCAACTGCCATCTTGATCTGATTGTACCCAGAGAAACCGTCCATGAAGGAGAAGACTTTGGACTTAGCAGTACTGTCAACCAATACATCGATGTGAGGTAAAGGGAAATCATCTTTCGGACTAGCCTTGTTCAAATCCCGGTAATCGACACACATCCTGACCTTGCCGTCTTTCTTTGGAACAGGCACTATGTTGGCTAACCATTGAGGATACTCTGATGTGACAAGAAAACCTGCATTAATCTGCTTCTGTACTTCCTCTTTGATCTTGAGACCCATGTCAGGGCGAGTTCTTCTCAGTTTTTGCTTGACCGGTGGGCATTCGGGTTTCAAAGGCAAACGGTGCTCCACAATACGGGGATCCAAGCCGGGCATATCCTGGTATGACCATGCGAACACATCAGCATATTCTTTAAGTAATTCAATCACCCTCCGTTTAACAGTTGCTTCAAGCAATTCCCCAATCTCGACATCCTTCTTATCTTTCTCGGTTCCCAGGTTAATCACCTCCACTACCTCTTCATGAGGCTGAATGGTTTTCTCCTCGTATTCCAATAACCGAGCAATTTCATCTGGAATTTTCTCATCCTCCTCCTCTTCGGCTTCGTAGACAGGAAATTCGAAGTTGGGAGAGAGCGTGGGGTTATTATGTTCAACGGGCTCATTGATGCTTAGTCTGCATATGATTGATGATTGATTTTAGAAAATGAGTGGAGAATGCAGACTTTTGAAATTGATTGGAAATAAAAGCAAAGATAAAATATTTTTGGTTTTTGTGTTACCATTTTCCAAAAAAAGCAATAAATATAGATATCGGGATAAACCACATTTTCCATTAATAAAAGTAGTACTTGAAACAAAACAGCCCTACATGATTTGCACTTTCGTCCTGGGCCAGACGAAAGGATCTTTTTTGAAAAAAACAGAAAAACAAAGACATATTACTTTGACGCATGAACTACTGAAGGGATGTCAACCGCGTCCCAGTTGTGAACAAGTCTTCCAGGTGTAACAAATGCAGGCACTATCTCTTCAGGAACACCTTCCAAGACAGCATTGGCTTCTGGCGGGGCGTTGATGAACCCGGCACTACAAAAAGTGCTACTGATAGGGCTTGACCCAACACTGTTCTTTGAGGATCCTGCAAAAGAAGCAAATCCTAGTCCTTCACGGTTTTTATTTTCGGGCAACTGCACAACTTTTCCCCATCCTACAGCTGTTCCTTCCCGCACCACCTTCTGTGCGCTCTTCAAAGAGGCAAAAGACACTTCATTCTTCTCTGGCTCCTTATCCTCCAAAGTCAGGCCCTGGAAAGAGGTTCCTTCTATATCATCCGCACCAATGAAAGAGAAGGTTGAAAAATGACTAACCAACAGAGCTTCTTCCCCACTCACAGTGATCAATCTTCCATTTCTGACAAACTTCAGCTTATGATGCAAGGTTGATGTCACGGCCCCAGCTTCATGGATCCACGGCCTACCCAAAAGACAACTGTATGCAGCTCAGATATCCATCACCTGGAATGTAATTTGGAAAACAGATGGTCCGATTGTAATAGGTAAGTCGACCTCCCCGATGACAGACTTCCTTGATCCATCAAACGCTTTAACAACCACTCCGCTTCTTCTCATGGGAGGCCCTTGGTAGGAGAGTTGATCTAGTGTAGTTTTGGCCATTACGTTCAATGAGGAACCAGTGTCCACAAGTACATTTGACAAAGCATCAGACTTGCAGTTCACCGATATGTGTAACGCCAGATTGTGGTTTCTTCCCTCCTCAGGGAGCTCTTCATCGCTGAAGCTCAAATTATTGCATGCAGTAATGTTTCCTACTATACTGTCCAATTGATTAATAGTCACGTCCTTCTCCACAAAAGCTTGGTCTAACACCCTCATCAGGGCCTCACGGTGTGCTTCAAAGTTTAATAGCAAAGACAAGATGGATATCCTGGAGGGAGTTTGTAGCAGCTGGTCCACTACTTTATACTCACTCTTCTGGATCAGTTTCAGAATTTCATCATGATCGGAATCCTTGCTGGTCCCACTAGATTGGCCTATTTCCTTCTTTGTACCAGGGCCATTCACTGTCACTTGTTCAACTACCGGATCATTCACTTTCTTTGCAAACAATGTGGGGATAACACGCCCATTCCTCAGAACCCTGCTGTCACTGGCGATGTTGTCCACAGAAGTCGCAGGAGTTAGAGAGGGCAAAGCACCTCCTGTCCACCTTCCAACAACGTGGCACTATACTTATAAGGGACCGCTTTTAGAGAAGCATACGACACAGGTCCTGGCAAACTAATCACCAGTGGAGTAGCAGCTGGTCTCTCACTGTTATAGCTTATTTCCAACCGCTGAAACTCAGGGGTGATGACACACACATCCTTGTCTTTCCTTGTGACGATTAATTCTCTGCTGTCTATCAACCCTTGTATATCCTCTTGTACCTTCTGACATCCTTTTGCATTCACGGGACACACTTCACACGCTGCATGATCATGGTCAAACAGAGCTGCCTCACACATCTTGATATGTATCGGGACCAGGGGAGTTCGAACATGCTGGACGTTCAGGATGACACTGTCTTCATCACAATCTTGTATCATGTTGACAGTAGGTCCATGGTTCGGCAATCGGTTTGCCTGAACATTTGGATTTTGATCTTTGAAAGATAACAAGTTGGCCCGAACTAACTTTTGCACTTCATTCTTCAAAATATAACAGTTTTCGCGTCATGGCCTGGGGCCCCTTGGTGAAAGGCGCAGGTTTGGTCATGCCGATACCAGGGAGGTAAAATATCTGGTGTACGGGGAGGTGCCTTGAGCTGGACAAGGTTTTTGGCGAGTAAAGCAGGGAGCAAGTCAGCATACTTCATCGGGATTGGATCAAAGGTTGTTCTCTGGCAGTTTTGTGGGTGATATGGTTGCTGAGGGGTTTGTGGGCGATTTTGTTGTTGTTGAGGGTATTGTGGCTGATGGTATTGTTGTGGGGGATATTGTTGTGGAGGATATTGGTTGGGGTAATGTGGCCTTTGTTGGTGATATGCTGGGTTTGGGATAGTGGATGCGACATTCGCAACCTGGCGGTATGAGGTGTAATTCTGCTGGGGCTTACCATGGGCTATCATTCCCACCTCTTGGTCTTTTTTCTTCGCAAAGTGACTTCCAAACTTCTTGGCATTACCTGCAGCAGGTGTACTTTCCACGGTCAAACGTCCCTCTCGGACACCTTCCTCTAATCGTACACCCATGTTGACCATTTCGGTAAAGTCGGTTGGTGCACTTGCAACCATTTTCTCGTAATAAAACTGACCCAGGGTCTTCAAAAATATTTTGGTCATTTCCCTTTCTTCCAACGGCGGGACAATCTGAGCAGCCACTTCCCTCCAACGCTGGGCGTACTCCTTGAACATTTCCTTCTCTTTCTGTGTCATTGCCCGGAGCTGATCACGATCTGGGGCCATGTCCAGATTGTACTTATACTGACGGATGAACGCTTCACCAAGATCATTAAAAGTGCGGATGCTCGTACTGTCCAGATTCATATACCATTTCAGAGCAGCGCCAGTTAGGCTGTCCTGAAAGAAATGAATGAGCAGCTTATGGTTATCAGTATACATGGACATTTTTCGCGCGTACATCACCAAGTGACTGCGTGGACAAGTGTTTCCTTTATACTTCTCGAAGTCCGGCACCTTGAACTTATGGGGGATCATAACATTGGGGTCCAAGCATAATTCACGGGCGTCCTTCCCGAACAGGTCTCTACCTCTGAGGGCTTCGACTTCCCTTTGCATACCATCAAACTTTTCCTGGAGTTCATCCATCTTGTCATGGGATCCAATAATTTCAGCATGGTAGATTGGCTCAACCTCTTGTTGAGTAGTGTGAATCAGTGGTGTTGAATAAGTCATTGCAGCTTGAGGACAAGATGGGCCGGGTTGTGAAACCGGTGCTGACTGCTGAGCGAAGGGGAGTGGAACTTCAGATACAGCGGGCTGGAGATTTCCACAGGCTGGAGGTGGCATTCCCCATGTACAACCTGGAGGCATGAATAAAGGTGGAGAAGTCACCGTAGACAGCGAGGTTGTGCTTACAAGAGGCTGCTCCACAACAACAACAGCAGCTTAAGAAGTTTGGGCTGACAGAAGTGCATTCATCATGGTCGTCAACCTATCCATTCCCTCTCGTAAAGTGGCAACCTCCTCTCTGAGATTCTGATTTTCTTGCTCAACTAGATCCATCCTTTTCCGATTAGTCCTAGTGTTGTAAATGCGAGTTGGTTTGCGGAGAATTCGTCGGGACACTTTCTTTGGACGGCGGCTGAGTAACCTTTGAAGTAGTGAACATAATGTGAGACTCGGTTTGGAAACTATGAATGCAAGATGATGCATGCTTATGCTTATGCAAAAAGAAAAAGAACAAATTATTATCGAAGGACTTGTCAGAGTAATTGTAAACATCATAAACTGCAACACTTCACTTAAGCATTGAAATATTACAAAGGAGCTTTTTGTTTACAAGTCAAGAGATTTTGGAAGCTAAAATCTAAACATAAGGTCCTAAGAAACTCAAACTCAAACTCCCGGAGTAGATGGATCCTCGGAATCTGAATATGCACTAGAGAGCGAATCCATAAACCTCCTTTTCCTTCTAGCATCTTGGCGGAGCAAAGCGTCCTTTCGACGAAGCAAGTCGTCCTTCTCAATTATCTTCTGGTTCTGGACGAAAAGCTCACGGCTCTGCTGGGCTAGCTTCCCCTTCAAGGTCTCATGCTCGAGCTCGAGTTCCTGGTATCTCCTCTTCCATGTTTCCTTCTCTTGCTTTTCTTTGGTTAGCTGCTCCTGAAATTCCTCCTAGGTGTCAAAGGGGATAGGCAAGGATGATGGTGGGATGGTGGAGGATAGGTATCTAGGTAGGTGGTAGGGTAGGCCAAAACTCATGGTCCTATCAATGACCCACTGAGTATAGGATTCATGCACATAATCAAACTTCTTCCCTAGCTGACTTCTGTTAAGTCTGCGGATGGCACTCCAAGCTCGTGCAAATCTCTCTCTCCTGTTTGTGTCGTCTTCATGATAAAGATAGAACTCACTAGTCAAGGCAAGATTGTTTGGTTTTGTTCTCACTGGGTAACCGAACTGTCGACGGGCTAGAAAAGGGTTGTAGCTAATCCCGCCACGCATACCAAGAAGAGGTACGTTGGGGTATTCACCACAACTGACAATGACTTTCCCCACGTCACAGGCTGCCTGATACCAAACTATATCTGAGGGATGGAGGGCCATGATTCTGTGGGACCAAGGAAGATCTTCAAGGTTAGCTTTGAAAGTATGAGTTTGAGGTAGATGGGAGATAAACCATTTGTAAAGCAGTGGTGCACATCAAAGAATAGTTCCACGGCCGGCTAGGGTACGGTCATGGATGGAGTGGTAAGTATCAGCTAGTAGTGTGGGTACAGGGTTCTTGGAGAGGAAGATTTTGATGGCATGGATATCAATGAAGTTGTCAATATTTGGGAAGAGTACAAGGCCATATATAAGGAGGGCTAGGGTGGAATGGAAGGCATGTGTACTAGCTGCTTCAGCAAATATGGAGGCTTGTTGATAGAGGAAGTGGGTGGGAAGACCTTGGAGGCCTCGTTTAGAGGTAAGGTTTGCTTGGATGATGGAGGTTTCGAGATGGAGAGCGGCTGCGATGTCGGAGGTCTTAGGGGTAGGCTCAAGACCGTGGAATGGTATCTTGTCTGGCACAGGTAAACCAACTAGGTAGGAGTACTCTTCAAGTGTGGGGACAAGCTGATAATCAGGAAAGGTGAAGCAATGGTAGAGTGGGTCATAGAACTGAACCAAGGTCTCTAAGCATCCTTCCTCAACATCTACTCTCAAGATACTAAGCAACCACCCATGATGAGTTCGAAAATCCGTCGAGTCACTTACTAAAGATCCTAGCTCCCTCAATTTTGACAAGTCCAGTTTCTTGAAAAGATACTTCTTAGTGCTTCTTCGTGGAATGTCCATATCTACAATGTTTACAAAAGTTTATCTAAGTCCTTCGATGTTTTGGATGAAAAAGAATTTATGCATGGATGCATGTATGCATGTATGCATGATTATGCTAAAGAACGGAGAAAACATGGCGAGGTTAAGGTCCATAATGTTGGAGTTAAGGGTAAACACGCCATTTGGTAAGGACTATGGTTTCACATGTACCTGTATCACGGGTTCTACCAAGTTCCCAAAGTCCTCAACCCCTTCCAAATATCGTCGGGTTACGAGATTGACTCCCGATCCAATAATATTTGAAAGAAAGTCTCGTTTGAGTGTAGTATCGCGTATCAACTAATTCAAGATTACTCTTGGTTAGCCACCGCACTACGTCCTAAAAGGCCAAGATGGGTTAAAGGTAACTAAAGGTCCTCAACTTCATAGGTCACTTGAAAATATCAATGCCGAACACGACTTACTCATGCCAACATAGTAATACTTCCAAGATTCCTCCATTGAGTGGGGTTATCACATGAGCCACATCCGAAATTTACCCTCGGAAAGACACTTTGATTATACCACCATCCTATCTTATGTTTTCCTCAAGTCCGGGTGTAGGACTTATCTTGAAATTCTGGCCAGGCAATACTAAAGAGAAATCAGGTTCTGAACCAAACAGGTTCTGAACAACACACAGGACACAATAATTTGCAAAACAGAGCACAAACACAAACACACACAAGCAGCAAATTAAAGTGCAGGAAAGTAAAAAGGCACAGAGGTTTGTTAACCCAGTTCGGAGTAAACACCTCCTACTCTGGGGGATACCAATCCAGGAAGGAATTCCACTATAGGAATTAATCCTTATGACTCAAGACACTGACTCCCAGTTCCCAGCCTAAGCAATTAACTTCCTTCTAGTCTTGAATTCTACCCAACACGTTGAGTATTAGAGACCACTAACTTCCTATTCAAGTAATTGCAACCCAACTACTTGAACTACCCTTTGAACTTAACCCAGTTCTGAACACAAAAACTCCCCTGTTTTTGAAGACAACTTCAATACACAAAGACATCACTCATACCTACAGGCTTAGAGTGATTACAACTCAAAACAATCCTAAACCAACTCAAAGCATATGAGTGGCGTACAAAAATAAAGCAAAAGCTTAAAAACCACTAAGACTCAATTCTCTGATCTTAAACTCTAAATTCGTATATCTTGAATAGCAGCAGCCCTCCTCCTTATATAGCCTTCAGTCTTGCAAAATAAAACTAATCTTCTGATTTGATTTGTTACTGAAATAAGATTGGTCCAATAATGTAACAAATAAAACTGTACTGAATCTTTTAAAGATTATAACAGGAAAATATGAATTTCATATCATTGAACCAAATCTTCAATAAAATCTTCTTCAAATAAATCATCATTCTAGAAGCAATACGCGTGAATAATTCCTTGATCAATCTTGCAAAGATTCATGCCAAAACAATTCTGAAAACCCAGCTTCTGATGAGGCCAACAAAAGTCAACGCTGGACTTCAGAACCTGAATCAGCTTCTGAAGTGCTACAGTGCTTCTGATGAGCATTCAGCTTCTGATGTAATTTTGAGCTTCTGAACAGCTTCAAAATGAAAGACTTCCAACTGAAGAAATGTTCTACATATGGAGATGCTTCTATTCAATACCTTGGTTTTGCCAAACAATGCAGCCAACACCAAAATACTCAACAATCTCCCCCTTTGGCAAATTTTTGGCTAAAACCATACAAGTTCTTCAATCTCCCTTATAAACAACTCAGCAATGAAGAACTCCACAATGATCATTCATAACATAGTAATTAGCAGCGGATTCATTTATGACTATCATGAGAAACACAAACCAGCTTCAGTTCATATCAGCTACTGAAGCACACATAACCTACTGATCAACTCCTGATCATCACAAACAAGGTATCAGAGCTACTCCAAGGTATCAGAGCTACTGATCAACTCCTGAACAACATAATACTCCCCCTGAAGCTTCACAAACAAACTCCCCCTTACTACCAAAAGGTATCAGAGCACACTTCAGGAGCTGAGCACAAATCTTCTTCAGGATCACTCTTCTTCAGGAATATAACAAACTTGTACTCCCCCTGAGACACATACTCCCCCTTAATAAACATCTGAAATTTGAACTTCTGAGCAGCAACACTTTGCATAAGACTTTTGGTATCAGAGCCAACACATTACATAATACATAAGATTTTCTCCCCCTTTTTAGCCACAAAATTCTGACAAAACATAGTCTTCATATAGGGAATAAAATCAAAACAAGTAACACAGATCCTGGAAAAGCTATCAGATTCAGACACAGGATCACACTTAGCATAGGCACAACTGGCAGGTACTCTATCTTCCTCACATCCAGTTTGCAGTAATTGCTATAACTCTTCATGCAAACACACACCTAACTTGCTCCTTAAGTTTTCAAACTGCTTAGCATCCAAGGCCTTTGTGAAAATGTCAGCAACTTGTTCTTCAGTAGCTACATGTTCCAGCTGAACAATCTTGTCCTCCACAAGGTTTCTGATAAAATGATGTCTGATATCTATGTGTTTAGTTCTGCTGTGCTGAATAGGGTTCTTAGAGATATTAATAGCACTCAGATTGTCACAAAATAGGGTCATGGTTCCCTGTTCAATGTTGTATTCCTCCAGCATCTGCTTCATCCACACCAATTGTGAGCAACTACTTTCAGCAGCAATATACTCAGCCTCAGCAGTTGATAATGACACACAGTTTTGTTTCTTGCTGAACCATGAAATCAAGTTATTTCCTAAGAAGAAACAACCTCCTGAAGTGCTCTTTCTGTCATCAGCACTTCCAGCCCAGTCAGCATCACAAAATCCCATCAGTTCAGAACTTGAACTGTGTGAATACATGATTCCATAGTCACTTGTGCTATTCACATACTTCAGAATTCTCTTCACTTGTATCAGATGACTCATCTTAGGATTAGCTTGATATCTTGCACATACTCCAACAGCATAAGTGATATCAGGTCTGCTTGCAGTTAAATATAATAAGCTTCCTATCATGCTTCTGTACTGACTTTGATCAACTGATATTCCTTGTTCATCTTTGGTTAGCTTCAGATGAGTAGCAGCTGGTGTCTTCTTATGAGCAGCAGATTCCATACCAAACTTCTTCACTATGTTCTTGGCATATTTACTTTGAGAAATAAAGATGGTATCTTCCATTTGCTTAACTTGTAAACCAAGAAAGTAAGTCAGCTCTCCAACCAAACTCATTTCAAACTCTGATTGCATTTGCTGAACAAACAGTTTGACCATCTTCTGAGACATCCCTCCAAACACTATGTCATCCACATAAATCTGAGCAATCATCAGACTTCCATGTTCATTCTTCACAAACAAAGTCTTATCAGAACCTCCTTTTCTGTAACCTTGAGCCACAAGAAATTGAGTGAGCCTTTCATACCATGCTCTTGGTGCTTGCTTTAATCCATACAAAGCTTTCTTCAACTTGTACACATGATCTGGAAACTGATGATCCACAAAACCCTTAGGCTGTTCAACATACACTTCTTCTTGCAGATAACCATTTAGAAATGCACTCTTCACATCCATCTGGAACAGTTTGAACTTGAGAATGCAGGATACACCCAACAGCAATCTTATGGACTCTAGTCTGGCCACAGGTGCAAAGGTTTCATCAAAATCCAATCCCTCTACTTGAGTATAACCCTGAGCAACCAACCTTGCCTTGTTTCTGACCACAGTACCATTTTCATCTGTTTTGTTCTTGAATATCCACTTAGTGCCAATCACATTCAACCCTTCAGGTCTTGGAACCAAATCCCATACTTCACTCCTTTTGAATTGATTCAACTCATCTTGCATTGCTTCAATCCAAAATTCATCAGTTAGGGCTTCTTTCACATTTTTGGGTTCAAACTTAGATACAAAACATGAATCAGTAGCAGTTGGTTCTGATCTCCTGGTTCTGACACCTTGATCTAAGCTTCCAATGATTAAGTCTTTAGGATGATCCTTCTGAACTCTAATTGATGGCCCTTTACCATTTGGAACTTGTTCTGGTTGATCTTCTGCTTCTTCAGACTTTGAATGCTTTTCTGCTTCTGAAGTTTGTTCTTCTGAGGCTTCAGACTCTGGAACAACTTCAGGCTCATTCTTTTCATTCTCAGCAGACAAATCATCAATAACCACATTTATGGACTCCATCACAACCTTGGTTCTGGAATTAAACACCCTGTAAGCTCTGCTGTTCACTGAATAACCCAGGAATATGCCCTCATCAGACTTAGGATCCAGCTTTCTCCTATTTTCTCTATCAGCCAAAATATAGCATCTGCTCCCAAAAACATGGAAATATTTGACTGTAGGCTTTCTCCCTTTCCACAATTCATACAGAGTTGATGTAGTACCCTTCTTCAAAGTGACTCTGTTGTGAATATAACAAGCAGTATTCATTGCTTCAGCCCAGAACATATATGGCAGCTTCTTTGCATGCAGCATAACTCTTGCACATTCTGCTAATGTCCTATTCTTCCTCTCAACTACACCATTTTGCTGAGGTGTGATAGGTGCAGAAAACTCATGCTTTATACCTTCAGAAGCACAGAATTCTGAAAAACTCTTGTTTTCAAATTCTTTGCCATGGTCACTTCTGATTCTGACTATGCCACAGTCTTTTTCTCTTTGTAGTTGAATGCATAAGTCTTTAAATACTTCAAAAGTATCAGATTTCTCTCTAACAAAGTTGATCCATGTGAATCTTGAGTAGTCATCTACCATTACAAAAGCATATCTTTTTCCTCCAATACTTTCTACTTGCATAGGCCCCATTAAATCCATATGAACAAGTTCTAGTACTTTGGTAGTTACCTGGTGAACTAATCTGGGATGAGACTTTCTTGTTTGTTTACCAATCTGACAATCACCACAAACACTGTCCTCATTGATCTTCAGATTAGGCACACCTCTGATAGCTTCAGTACTTAGGATTTTCTTCATGCCTTTCAAATGCAAATGTCCTAGTTTCTGGTGCCAGAGTTTGACTTCCTCTTCTGAGCTCATAAGACAAGAAGTCAGACTTCTTTCTTCTTCAGAAACCCACAAATAACAATTGTCTTTGGATCTGCAGCCCCTCATCTGAGTTTTTCCATCCTGATCAGTAACAATACACTCCTGCTTGTTGAAATTCACTTTTAAATCCTGATCACATAGCTGGCTAATACTGATCAGATTAGAGGTTAATCCTTCCACCAGTAGCACATCATTAAGTCTGGGCAACCCTTCTCTGATCAAATCACCAATACCCAGAATCTGACCTTTTACACCATCTCCAAATGTTACATAACTTCTGGAGTATGATCTGATGTTGCTCAGTAGCTTCTTCACACCAGTCATGTGCCTTGAACACCCACTATCAAAATACCAATCTTCTTTTGAAGTGGCTCTCAAGGAAGTATGAGCTATAAGGCCTACATTCTGAACTTTAGGCTTCCACACCTTCTGAACATTGTGTCTGGGTGCAGCTGATTCAACTCTTCTATACTGAAAATGTTCAGGATGGCCATAAAGTTTGAAGCAGAATGGTTTGATATGCCCTCTCTTTCCACAATGATGATAGACCCATGGATGATTTCTCCTCCTTCTGTTTCTGAGAAATTTCTGGGATTGCTTCTGAGGTAGCATCTGAACATGCTTCTGACCTTGCATCTGAGGTCTCTTCTGAGCTTGCTTCTGAGCTGGCATCTGGGCTTGTTTCTGAGGTCTCCTCTTTGATGTTCCAATCATAGAATCATGGGTTTGAGTAGCAGGAACAAAATTCATCTGTTTAGGAATCTGAGTCTGATCAACAAAACCTAAACCAGTTTTTCGTTGTTGCTGATTCCCCAAAATGTCCTCCAACTTATCAGTAGCAGAGTTCAACATCTTTACTTGCTTCTTCATTTGATCAAGTTGGGAGTTCAGTTGGTTCACTTCTTCTTTTAAATCAGAATTCTGCACTAACAGTTCACCTTTTTTAGCCTCCAGTTGAAGAATAGTCTCCTTCTGATCCAAAACTTGTTTGCAAACCTCAGCACTTCTGGTATACAGCTTCTTGTAGTTATCAGCTAGTTCATCATATGAGGTTTTAGCAGCTTCAGACACATATGAGGCTTCAGACTCTGAAAAGGTCTCAGACTCTAAAACAGGTTCCTTCTTTAAGATAGCTCCTGACCTTACTACGAGACCAGTATCACACATACCAGATTCACTATCATCATCTTCTTCAGTACCATCATCAGACCATGCAACAGCTAGGCTTTTCTTCTGCTTCTTAAGAAAAGTAGGACATTCAGATTTGATATGCCCATAGCCCTCACACTCATAGCACTGCACACCTTTGGCTTGGTTACTTTTCTCTTCAGATTTGGTCTTCTTCTCATCAGTTTGTTGCTTTTTGTTATTGAATCTGAAGTTCTGACCTTTGGCTTTGGCTTTTCTGTTAACATTCTTCAGAATCTTGTTGAATTGTTTTCCCAGCAACACAAGAGCTTCTGATAAGTCATCCTCTTCAGACTCTTGTTGATCATCAGCTTCAGTATTCACAGTAAAGGCTATACCTTTCCCTTTCTTATCAGGCTGTTTGCAGAATGCAGTCTCAAAATTTAACAAAGAACCAATGAGCTCTTCAACCTTCATAGCAGAAATATCATGAGCCTCCTCAATAGCTGTCACCTTCATATCAAACCTTCTGGGCAGGGACCTGAGGATTTTTCTTACTAGCTTCTCATCAGACATCTTCTCCCCAAGAGAATCAAAGGAATTTGCCATATCCAGCACATTCATGTAAAAATCCTGAATGGATTCATCCTCCTTCATCTTCAGGTTCTCAAACTTGGTGGTCAGTAACTGAAGTCTGGACATCTTCACCTTAGAAGTCCCTTCATGAGTTGTCTTTAAAATTTCCCAGGCCTCCTTTGCAACAGTACACTGTTTGATAAGTCTGAACATGTTCTGGTCAACACCATTGAAAATAGCATTCAAAGCTTTTGAATTTCCCAGAGACAAGTCATCTTCAGCTTTGGTCCACTCCTCTTCAGGCTTCAATACTCCAGTTTTGTTACCATCTTTGTCCAAAACCTCAGGATGATCCCAGCCTTTAATCACAGCTTTCCAAGTCCTGCTGTCAATAGATTTTAAGAATGCACACATCCTAGACTTCCAATACTCATAGTTTGTGCCATCTAGTAGGGGTGGTCTATTGACATATCCTCCTTCTCTATCCATGCTTGCCAGATATTAAGTCCTCTAGATCTCACCCAAATTACAGGCAGGGTGCCTGCTCTGATGCCAATTGAAATTCTGGCCAGGCAATACTAAAGAGAAATCAGGTTCTGAACCAAACAGGTTCTGAACAACACACATGACACAATAATTTGCAAAACAGAGCACGAACACAAACACACACAAGCAGCAAATTAAAGTGCAGGAAAGTAAAAAGGCACAGAGGTTTGTTAACCCAGTTCGGAGTAAACACCTCCTACTCTGGGGGATACCAATCCAGGAAGGAATTCCACTATAGGAATTAATCCTTATGACTCAAGACACTGACTCCCAGTTCCCAGCCTAAGCAATTAACTTCCTCCTAGTCTTGAATTCTACCCAACACGTTGAGTATTAGAGACCACTAACTTCCTATTCAAGTAATTGCAACCCAACTACTTGAACTACCCTTTGAACTTAACCCAGTTCTGAACACAAAAACTCCCCTGTTTTTGAAGACAACTTCAATACACAAAGACATCACTCATACCTACAGGCTTAGAGTGATTACAACTCAAAACAATCCTAAACCAACTCAAAGCATATGAGTGGCGTACAAAAATAGGCCAAAAGCTTAAAAACCACAAAGACTCAATTCTCTGATCTTAAACTCTAAATTCGTATATCTTGAATAGCAGCAGCCCTCCTCCTTATATAGCCTTCAGTCTTGCAAAATAAAACTAATCTTCTGATTTGATTTGTTACTGAAATAAGATTGGTCCAATAATGTAACAAATAAAACTGTACTGAATCTTTTAAAGATTATAACAGGAAAATATGAATTTCATATCATTGAACCAAATCTTCAATAAAATCTTCTTCAAATAAATCATCATTCTAGAAGCAATACGCGTGAATAATTCCTTGATCAATCTTGCAAAGATTCATGCCAAAACAATTCTGAAAACCCAGCTTCTGATGAGGTCAACAAAAGTCAACGCTGGACTTCAGAACCTGAATCAGCTTCTGAAGTGCTACAGTGCTTCTGATGAGCATTCAGCTTCTGATGTAATTTTGAGCTTCTGAACAGCTTCAAAATGAAAGACTTCCAACTGAAGAAATGTTCTACATATGGAGATGCTTCTATTCAATACCTTGGTTTTGCCAAACAATGCAGCCAACACAAAAATACTCAACATATCTCACCACTCACGTAAAAAGATAAACACTTAAGCACATATTTACAATTACAAATAATTACAAAGCATAAAGATAAAGAAAAGCAAGATAGGTTTAACCCACTTAGGATTTTGGTCCCCAGTGAAGTCGCCATTTTTCTGTCGCGGTGATTTTTGGATATCAAGCTATTGATTAGCGTTGACTCGCAATTTTAAGCTCACCACCGATCTTTTATTTTTCCGAGGAAAAGGGAGAAAGTTCGAAAAACCCTATTTTTTAGAGATCAAAGGTCCGGGGGTTGGTTACGCAAAGGGAAGGTATTAGCACCCTAAACGTCTATAGTACTCTATTGGAACCTCTTGCTTATTTTTATCTTTATGCTAAAATTGATTATTTGTTTGTAAATAAATGCTTAAGTGTGAAAAAGATTAAAATGATGAAAAAGAAGAAAGGAAAATGTTTTTGTTATTTTTATTGATTTGGAAAGACAAAGTCTTTTGCCTACGTACCCGAGCGGGATCAAAATCACGTAGTTCGGGGTAAAAAGCCGAGTGATTGGTTTTGATTGATTTTAAAGTTTGGAAAAAAGTTTTGAGAAAGATAAGAAGCCGAAAGGCATAGAAGAATAAAAAGAGGTGTGTTTGGTTGATTTTAAATTGAAGAAAAAATGTTTTGATTGATTAAAAGTTGATTGAAATTTGATTAAGAAAAGAAAGATAAAGATTGACTTTTTTTGAAATTTTGATTATAAAATGTTTTTGGATTTTTGACTTTTTTGTGAAAATTTTGATTAAGTCCTAAGGTCCAGAGACTAGGTTATGCAGAGATAGTCCAAGCGCGCCGGATCCCTCAAAATGACGTTGGATCAAGTGAGGGTCCTTTTCCTCGGATACGGTCATTATTACATTATCGTCCTCGACATAAAGCATAATAAATAAATATGGTGTCGGTGCATATTCTCATTTATATTTTTACATTGGACCTAGATACATTCTAATGGCAATAAAATAAATGACAAAAATAATAAAATAAAATTGCAATTGCATTAAAGTAAATATGCTAAAAAGAAAATAAAAGATACACGAAATGCAAAAACAATAAATAAATATGGTGCATAAAATAAATAAAGAAAATAAAAATGCAAGACATAAAATAAATATGATGCTGGAAATAAAACGAAGAAAATAAAAATGCAAGACATAAAATAAATATGATGCATAAAAGAAAATAAAAATGCAAGACATAAAAATAAATATGGTACATAAAATAAAAAAGAAAATAAAAAGGCAAGACAAAAAATAAATATGAAGCTGGAAAATAAAATGCAAGACAGAAAATTAAATATGGTGCTGGAAAATAAATAAAGAACATAAAAAATGCAAGACATAAAATAAATATGATGCATAAAATAAAAGAAAATAAAAATGCAAGACATAAAAATAAATATGGTGCATAAAATAAAAAATAAAAAATAAAAATGCATGGTGTAACACCCCGTTTTCCCAACTTGAAAATTTCATTTAAAATAAATCAGAGTTTCAACCTTGACGGGATGTCGCACTTCGTTTACAATTTATAAATAGGATAATTTGCTATTTATTTCAAAACAGACTTTTCAATAACGTCAAAACCATCGCAGCGGAAATTCAACTTCATAATTAAATCTAAACATCGTTAGGCACAAGGCCACATCAAAAACAACGTAGTTTAAAACTCCACTAAATGTGGTTCAACATCAGTTTGAAATTAAAATACATAGCACATGAATTCATCAAAAAGTTTCCCATCCCGTTACATATCAGAGCGACTACTAATGACACGAGGAATCAACTCACTTCAGCGGTTACTCCTGGTTATCTGCACGTTACCCACGTAGAGGCAACATTCAAACAGAAGGGGTGAGATTCACATTCAATAAACATAAGTACATAATTCATAAAGATGAATTTAACATTTCACATAAACATCATCAAACAACACCATCAGATCTTATACATACATCACACATACACATCATAATCTCACCTCTCAATGCAACATCAAATACAATAACATCGACCGACTCAACAATACAACATCACTGACTCAAGTATGCAACATGCATGTGGTACCAATTCATCGCAAAATATGTCATAATAGGACATGTCGGGCATACACCCCCATCGTAAATGTCATATAGACATGTCGGGCATACACCCCCATCACTTAATTCATAATGTCATAATAGACATGTCGGGCATACACCCCCATCACTTAATGCATATGTACTGGACTCGACAATGCAACATTTACAACAAATACAACGTCAACAACAACTTCATTATCATATACATCATCATCGTTATCATCATCATCGTCTAACATCATCATCGTGTATTATCATCATCACAATTATCAACAACTTTCATGTTTATACCAAAGACCAATTTAAAACAGAGACGTGTGAAAAAGACGCAAAACATGAAACAGAGAATGCTGTCACCGTACAATTTCACTAAGACCTCCTTGGAGTATTTTCATCATAACTCAAAAACTAAAAGTCATTTTCACGTCAAACCAAAGCCACTGGAAAGCTAACAAAATTATCTAAAACCTTCATGTTTACACCCAAGGCCAATTCTGTACCGATCAATACCAGTTTTCGTTTCAAATTCGGAAAAGTTGTGCAGAGAGTCCATAAAAATTCACTGTGACCTACGTGCAGTAATTTGACCATAACTCAAGTTCTATAAATCGTTTTGACGTCAGACCAACGGCATTAGAAAACTAACATCCATACCTACAACTTTTGTGTTTACACCTAAGACCAATTCTGTACCGATCAATACCAGTTTTCGTTTCAAATTCAGGGCAGAGATAAGAAAACTCAGGAAAAGCAACTTATATTATTCAAACTTCTCATTCATCTGACACATGTTTATGAACATTCAAAACTTCATCAATTTATGCATAAGCATGGCACCAATCAGTAACAACACCATAGAATCACAACAAAATCAACATCTCAACATAGAAATCATCAATTTAACATTCCATCATTAGTTTATCATAATCAAACAACCCTAATTCCCAAATTCACCAACATCAACATGTTAAATCAAAATTTAGGGATTATGAAACTTAGATTTATAGAAGCTAGTCCCACCCTTACCTTGTTATGAAGAAATCGCCCCCTTCAGCTTTTCCTCTTCTCAAGTTCTTCACCTTCTTCCTTGGCTCTGCTTCTCCTCTTTTCTCTTCTCTGTTTCACGTGAAAACACAACAAATGAAACCTCTTCACGCGTATACCTCTTTTTCTATTCCACTTCCCTCTTTCTTAATTTCCCATAATGCCCTTAATGCCATTTTAATTCTATTTAATCTATTAAATTATATTAATTCATTATAATTCAATAAAATAATAAAATTAAATTCTAGGCGTTACAACTCTCCCCAACTTATAAAATTTTCGTCCTCGAAAATGTACCTCATGCAAATAACTCTGGATAAGACTCCAACATCTTGCTTTCCAGCTCCCACGTCAAGCTTTCACCAGTTGGTCCTCCCCAAACAACTTTCACGAGAGGAATCTCTTTGCCCCTCAACTTCTTCATCTCACGGCCTTCAATCCTCAGTGGTAATGTCTCCACCGTAAGATTGTCTCTAACCTGCACATCATCTCTCGGAATCACATGAGAGGGATCTGCAACATACTTCCGAAGTTGCGACACGTGAAACACATCATGCAAATTTGAAAGATGCGGTGGTAATCCCACTCTATAAGCAACTGTTCCTATCCTTTCTGATATCTGATAAGGACCAATGAACTTCGGAGTCAGCTTCTTCGATTTCAATGCACGTCCAACACCAGTCATCGGAGTGACTCTCAAAAACACATGATCACCTTCTTGGAACTCAAGGTCTTTTCTTCGCTTATCATGATAACTTTTCTGCCGACTCTGCGATGCTTTCATCTTCTCTTGTATCAATTTGACCTTCTCAGTAGTTTGCTGAATAATTTCTGGTCCCACAATTGCACTCTCACCAGCCTCGAACCAACACAAAGGAGTTCTGCACCTCCTACCATACAATGCCTCAAAAGGTGTCATTCCAATGCTAGAATGGTAACTGTTGTTATAAGTGAACTCTATCAACGGTAGATGACTATCCCAAGCTCCACCCTGCTCAAGAACACATATTCTCAACAAATCTTCGAGTGATTGAATCGTCCTTTCCGACTGACCATCTGTTTGCGGATGATAAGCCGAGCTCAACCTCAATTTAGAACCCAATGCTTCCTGCAAACTCTTCCAAAATCTAGAAGTAAATCTTGGATCTCTGTCTGACACAATACTCGACGGAACACCATGCAACTTCACAATCTCTCGAATGTAAATCTCTGCCAACTGCGACACAGGATAACTAATATTTATCGGAAGGAAATGCGCAGACTTCGTCAACCTATCCACAATCACCCAAATTGAATCATGTCCTCTCTGAGTATTCGGCAAACTCGTCACAAAATCCATGGATATACTATCCCACTTCCCTTATTAATTCACACAAACACGATATAACATTATTCACTTCATGCACTATCAAGATAGCAAGTCAAATCTACACCATCCAACACGATCTCGTTTACTATCAACAAGAGATTAAGGGTGATCAAGTCCTCAATTTGTCAAGAGATATCCGACAACCGTAATGGAGCATAAACTATCGTTACTAACTACAATAGAGTTCTTTTCCAACTTATACTCACGTCACCCAAAAGCACCATACTTCAACAATTCCCAAAATCATCTGAACATGCTAACACCGACGTCTTGCAGCTACATACTAATACACCTCTGACGATAACATCAGACATAATTTCTTTTAGGTCATTACCAACACTTCCTATCCTTGAAATCTCATTCTTCGCATTTCCAACAACTTCAGCAACTCATTATAATTACTCACTAATATTCCACAATGAAGTCTACCACAATCCGTCACTATAATCATTCTTATTCAACATAAATTGCATCTCCATGCATTTTCCGATACCTTCGCATTCTTACAAATACCAACGTTTCATTCCTTATCCATATCTTACACCCTTCTTCACCTTTTCAATTTTCAGCAAGAATCACCCAACTTCAAACACAATTATATCTTCCAATACAGACCTCCCAAGCACAAAATTATATTCCAAAATGAAGGGAATTTCGTGTAGATTCCAGAACTTCAAGAATCTCCCAAATCTGAGTTACGAGTAAAAAGTTATCATCCTTGCAATGGGACTGGTCCAGAATTCCCGTATGCAGAATTTTCCAAAAATCAGCATCAGACCCAAACATTAAAATGCACTTTTCTTCCTCTTCACAAACTTCCTGAAGACAAATCTTATATGCAAACTGTAGGGAATTTCTTGAGCTTTCCAAAAAGTCCAGAATCGCTTCCATCAGAAACACGAGTAAAAAGTTATGCCCCTTTTACTGACAGCTGCTCCATAATTGTAAAAATCAGAATTTGAGGTTGATGAACATAAGTTCCATCTCTCCCTCTCGCTTCCAAGATCTACCAACATCCTTTCTTTTCATCCAACTACGAAAATCACCCGAATTTAATCCAACTACACTCAAGACATACCATCTACCGAATTAATCCATCAACTATCACTTCCATTGGAATAATTCCTCATTCTCAATTAATTCACCATCCATAATCTACACACATCTCAAACTCGACTGATACGAATTCATGAGTCCATACTCTCGCCGGTTCCCAACAACATCGCTTCAATAACGTTTGCACTCTTACAATCAACATCACCTCGAACCAACTTCTACATACTATCAACACGTCCGGGAGGCAAGCTTCTCCCCCACTTATTCCAAACCAACTCCTGCAGACAACGACTATGAGCTAACAAACAAGTACCGACAGTGTTTCACACACATGTCGAGTACTAAGGGACAAACAACATTAGACAACATTGGCCGGACAGACCGACCTGCTCTGATACCAATTGTAACACCCCGTTTTCCCAACTTGAAAATTTCATTTAAAATAAATCAGAGTTTCAACCTTGACGGGATGTCGCACTTCGTTTACAATTTATAAATAGGATAATTTGCTATTTATTTCAAAACAGACTTTTCAATAACGTCAAAACCATCGCAGCGGAAATTCAACTTCATAATTAAATCTAAACATCGTTAGGCACAAGGCCACATCAAAAACAACGTAGTTTAAAACTCCACTAAATGTGGTTCAACATCAGTTTGAAATTAAAATACATAGCACATGAATTCATCAAAAAGTTTCCCATCCCGTTACATATCAGAGCGACTACTAATGACACGAGGAATCAACTCACTTCAGCGGTTACTCCTGGTTATCTGCACGTTACCCACGTAGAGGCAACATTCAAACAGAAGGGGTGAGATTCACATTCAATAAACATAAGTACATAATTCATAAAGATGAATTTAACATTTCACATAAACATCATCAAACAACACCATCAGATCTTATACATACATCACACATACACATCATAATCTCACCTCTCAATGCAACATCAAATACAATAACATCGACCGACTCAACAATGCAACATCACTGACTCAAGTATGCAACATGCATGTGGTACCAATTCATCGCAAAATATGTCATAATAGGACATGTCGGGCATACACCCCCATCGTAAATGTCATATAGACATGTCGGGCATACACCCCCATCACTTAATTCATAATGTCATAATAGACATGTCGGGCATACACCCCCATCACTTAATGCATATGTACTGGACTCGACAATGCAACATTTACAACAAATACAACGTCAACAACAACTTCATTATCATATACATCATCATCGTTATCATCATCATCGTCTAACATCATCATCGTGTATTATCATCATCACAATTATCAACAACTTTCATGTTTATACCAAAGACCAATTTAAAACAGAGACGTGTGAAAAAGACGCAAAACATGAAACAGAGAATGCTGTCACCGTACAATTTCACTAAGACCTCCTTGGAGTATTTTCATCATAACTCAAAAACTAAAAGTCATTTTCACGTCAAACCAAAGCCACTGGAAAGCTAACAAAATTATCTAAAACCTTCATGTTTACACCCAAGGCCAATTCTGTACCGATCAATACCAGTTTTCGTTTCAAATTCGGAAAAGTTGTGCAGAGAGTCCATAAAAATTCACTGTGACCTACGTGCAGTAATTTGACCATAACTCAAGTTCTATAAATCGTTTTGACGTCAGACCAACGGCATTAGAAAACTAACATCCATACCTACAACTTTTGTGTTTACACCTAAGACCAATTCTGTACCGATCAATACCAGTTTTCGTTTCAAATTCAGGGCAGAGATAAGAAAACTCAGGAAAAGCAACTTATATTATTCAAACTTCTCATTCATCTGACACATGTTTATGAACATTCAAAACTTCATCAATTTATGCATAAGCATGGCACCAATCAGTAACAACACCATAGAATCACAACAAAATCAACATCTCAACATAGAAATCATCAATTTAACATTCCATCATTAGTTTATCATAATCAAACAACCCTAATTCCCAAATTCACCAACATCAACATGTTAAATCAAAATTTAGGGATTATGAAACTTAGATTTATAGAAGCTAGTCCCACCCTTACCTTGTTATGAAGAAATCGCCCCCTTCAGCTTTTCCTCTTCTCAAGTTCTTCACCTTCTTCCTTGGCTCTGCTTCTCCTCTTTTCTCTTCTCTGTTTCACGTGAAAACACAACAAATGAAACCTCTTCACGCGTATACCTCTTTTTCTATTCCACTTCCCTCTTTCTTAATTTCCCATAATGCCCTTAATGCCATTTTAATTCTATTTAATCTATTAAATTATATTAATTCATTATAATTCAATAAAATAATAAAATTAAATTCTAGGCGTTACACATGGGGTACTGGAAATTAAAGACAATAAATAAAGTGCATGAAAAATATAAAATAAAAAAATAAAAGTGCAAGAAAAAGAAATAAAAATAAAAAGAATAGAGAAGAAGAAGAGGGGGTGCAGAAGGAAAAAGGGGGGTGTAGAGCAGAAATCAGAAAGAAGAGAGGAGAAGAAAAGAGTGGGCCGAGATGCTGAGTCCAGTGGGCTGAGAAGGAGGAAAACACCGGACCGGTTTGGTCTAAATGAACCGGACCGGTCTAGTCCTTATAAATAGGCCTTGGCCGGTTTTTAATCATTTTGTTCAATCCTTCCTCTCTCCTCTTCTCATCCTCACTGGGTTCTCTCTCTCATCTCGCCGGCCAACTTCTCCGGCGCGGTGGCCGCCGGGGGCGCCGCCGTGCCGGAGCCGTTCAGCTCATTTTTTTTTTAAAATTTTTATAGATCCTGAATTCCTTTTTCGTTTCCTCTTCGAATTCGGGCTCTGATTTTCTCAAATTTTTATAAAAAGGAGCAGATCTAGACCTGAAAGGTTATTTTAGAAAACTACCTTTGCTAAGTTTGGGTTCGGTTCCTGTGGTAATTTTGGTTTGCTGTTATTTTCGCTGTTGTTGTGGCTTTGGTTCGCTGTTGTTGATTCGGTTTTGGGTTTAGTTAGTGATGGCCGATTTGGGTTTTTGTTGGTGGCCGCGGGTTGAGCGTTGTTGGTTGGGTTGTTCTGTTTGAGAGGGTTATGCCGTATGGTGAGGGATGGTTGAGATGGTGGTTGTGTTCAGTAGGGGAAGGAGAGGGAATTTTTTTGTTTTTTGTTTTTGTGGCCGGAAATTGATTGTGTTGGTGGTGGAGGGAGGTTGTGAGGGTTTTGACTGGTGGTGCTAGGTGGTTCTGATTATGACTCAGGTGTACTATACTGACTCTCTGTGTACTTTCTCTTTGACTCGGGTACTGTGCATTAATGCTATTTATAGTAAAAAAATAGGGTAAATAAAAAATGACAAAAATGCCCCTCTGGGCCTGGACTGAAAATTGGATAAAAAAACTAAAAAAATAAGTACTAACAGTAAAATAAAAATATTAATAATAAAAAAACGAAAATAAAAATAAAAACAGAAAACACTAAAAATAAAAGAGAAAATAAAAAAAAAGAATAAAATAAAAATAAAAAAGAAAAATAAAATAAATAAAAATAATAATAATAATAACTAATAAAAATAATAACAAATAAAATAAAAACAGTCGCCTTCGGAACAAAATGAGGTATTTTAAAATACCTCCCTGCCGAAATTTCGTCTGAAACGACGAAAATTGCTGGCTTAAAAGACGAGAGAAACGAATTGAATACGGGTCAAAAATGGGGTATGACAATAGTATATCAAGTGTTCAACTCAAACATAATTCTTTGTAACTCTGTTTGATTAGAAGTCTCTTGCTTTTGTGCTTGAGCAATCAGAAGTCTCTTGCTTGTGTGCTTGAGCAATTGTAAGTCTCTTACTGTGTGTTTGAGCATTTGGAAGTCTCTTGCTTGTGTGCTTGAGCATTTGTAACTATTTGGATTATAGTGAAAAATCTCTTGTAAGTAACAAGGGGACTGGACTACTTCCGGGTTGTGGAAGGAACCATGATAATTGCTTGTGTCCTTCTCTCTCTCTCTCTCTCTCATTTACTTTACATCCGCTGCATTTTAACTCTGAAGTTAGCTTCAGACTCTGATCCCAATCAGAAGCTTAACTAACCCAAGTTTTTTTAGAAAGAAAAAGCCAACACAATTCAACCCCCCTTCTTGTGTTTTTCTCACTGAAATTCTGGCCAGGCAATACTAAGGAGATTACAGGTTCTGAACCAAAACAGGTTCTGAACAATGACTTAGCACAATTTAAAGCAGATAAGTAGCAGAAATAAAAAGTGCAGGAAAGCTAAAGAACACACAAGGTTTGTTAACCCAGTTCGGAGTAAACACCTCCTACTCTGGGGGATACCAATCCAGGAAGGAATTCCACTGTTGGAATTAACCCTTAAGACTCAGACACTGACTCCCAGTTCCTATCCCAAGCAATTAATCTCCACCTAGTCTTGAATTCTACCCAACACGTTGAGTATTAGAAAACCTCTAACTTCCTATTCAAGCAACTGCAACTCAGCTACTTGAACTACCCTTTGAACTTAACCCAGTTCTAAACACAAAAACTCCCCTGTTTTTGAATACACCTTTAAAGACAACACTTCATTCGTACCTAAAGGCTTAGAATGAATTACAACTCAATTAAACTCCTAAACCAACTCAAAACATCTGAGTGGTGCACAAAATAAAAAACTCTAAGTTTAAAACAAAGACTCTATTCTCTGAATAATGCTCTGTATTTCGTCTGTCTTGAATAGCAGCAGCCCTCCTCTATTTATAGCCTTCAACAAGTCTCTTAATTATGTAGCCAATCTTCTGAATTGGATTTGTTTCTGAATTATGAATAATCCAATAAGGAAACAAATAAACCAGGAATGTATCTTTCAAAGATTCTGCAGAAATAATACGATCTTCATAATTTTAATACCAAATCTTCATTAAATCTTCTCCAATTCAACATCAATCTAGAAGCAATAATCCTGGAACAAATCCTTGCCAAATGTCGTTAAGATTCGCATAAAAATAACTTGAAAAACATCAGCTTCTGATGAAGTCAACATGGACATCAGAACCTGAAAACAGCTTCTGAAGTGTTACAGTGCTTTCAGCTTCTGATGGCATTTTCAGCTTCTGAATGGCTTCAAAATGGAAAACTTCCAACTCAAGAAATGTTCTAGATGAGGAGATGCTACTATTCACTACTTTGGTTTTTGCCAAAACATGCAGCCAACACAAAAGACTCAACAATCTCCCCCTTTGGCAAATTTTTGGCTAAAACCATCCAAGTTCTTCAATCTCCCTTATAATCAACTCAGCAATGAAGAACTCCATAAACATACATCATAGCAATTTGTTTAGGCAGCGGAATCAGCTATGTAAAACATCAGCTTCAGCTTCTGAACTTCTGAAGCACACACACAGTTACTCTGATCATCACAAACATGGTATTAGAGCTACTGATTAACTTCTGAACAACATAATACTCCCCCTGAAGCTTCACAAACAAACTCCCCCTTACTACCAAAAGGTATCAGAGCACACTTCAGGAGCTGAGTACAAATCTTCTTCAGTTCTGAACTTCTGAAGCACACACACAGTTACTCTGATCATCACAAACATGGTATTAGAGCTACTGATTAACTTCTGAACAACATAATACTCCCCCTGAAGCTTCACAAACAAACTCCCCCTTACTACCAAAAGGTATCAGAGCACACTTCAGGAGCTGAGTACAAATCTTCTTCAGGATCACTCTTCTTCAGGACCACTACACTTCAGGATCACTACACTTCAGGAATATAACAAACTTGTACTCCCCCTGAGACACATACTCCCCCTCAATAACACAGTGACAGCTCTGGTTGCATTGGTTCTGAACACTGAGCTTCACACATAACTTCTGAACCATACAAAAAAACTGAACATCTGAAATATGAACTTCTGAGCAGCAACACTTTGCATAATACTTTTGGTATCAGAGCCAACACATTACATAAGATTTTCTCCCCCTTTTTAGCCACAAAATTCTGACATAACATAGTCTTCATATAGGGAATAAAATCAAAACAAGTAACACAGATCCTTGAAAACATATCAGATTCAGACTCAGGTCCATGATCAGGATCACACTTAGCATGAGCACAACTGGCAGGTACTCTATCTTCCTCACATCCAGTTTGCAGTAATTGCTATAAGTCTTCATGTAGACACACACCTAACTTGCTTCTTAAGTTTTCAAACTGCTTAGCATCCAAGGCCTTTGTGAAAATGTCAGCAACTTGTTCTTTAGTAGCTACATGTTCCAGCTGAACAATCTTGTCCTCCACAAGGTTTCTGATAAAATGATGCCTGATGTCTATGTGTTTGGTTCTGCTGTGTTCAATTGGATTCTTAGAGATGTTGATGGCACTCAAATTGTCACAAAACAATGTCATAGTTCTTTGTTCAATGTTGTACTCCTCCAGCATCTGCTTCATCCACACCAATTGAGAGCAACTACTTCCAGCAGCAATATACTCAGCCTCAGCAGTTGACAATGACACACAGTTTTGCTTCTTGCTAAACCATGAAATTAAGTTATTTCCCAAAAAGAAACAACCTCCTGAGGTGCTTTTCCTGTCATCAGCACTTCCAGCCCAGTCAGCATCACAATATCCCATCAATTCAGAACTTGAACTATGTGAGTACATGATTCCATAGTCACTTGTGCTGTTCACATACTTCAGGATCCTTTTAACTTGTGTCAGATGACTCATCTTAGGATCAGCTTGATATCTTGCACAAACTCCTACAGCAAATGTGATATCAGGCCTGCTTGCAGTTAAGTACAATAGGCTCCCAATCATGCTTCTGTACTGACTTTGGTCTACTGAAACTCCATGTTCATCCTTAGTTAACTTCAGGTGGGTAGCAGCTGGTGTCCTTTTGTGAGCAGCAGATTCCAATCCAAATTTCTTCACTATGTTCTTGGCATACTTACTTTGAGAAATGAAGATTGTATCTTCCATTTGCTTGACTTGTAATCCAAGAAAATAAGTCAGTTCACCAACTAAGCTCATTTCAAATTCTGACTGCATCTGTTGAACAAACAGTTTGACCATCTTCTGAGACATCCCTCCAAACACTATATCATCCACATAAATCTGAGCAATCATCAGATTCCCATTTTCATCTTTCACAAACAAAGTCTTATCAGAACCTTCTTTTCTGTAACCTTGAGCCACAAGAAACTGAGTCAGTCTGTCATACCATGCTCTTGGTGCTTGCTTCAATCCATATAAGGCCTTCTTTAATTTGTACACATGTTCAGGAAACTTTGGATCCACAAAACCCTTAGGCTGTTCAACATATACCTCTTCTTGCAAATATCAATTCAAAAATGCACTCTTCACATCCATCTGGAATAATTTGAACTTGAGAATGCAGGATACACCCAACAGTAGTCTTATGGACTCTAGTCTGGCCACAGGTGCAAAGGTCTCATCAAAATCAAGTCCCTCAACTTGAGTATAACCCTGAGCAACCAACCTTGCCTTATTTCTGACCACAGTACCATTCTCATCTGTTTTATTCTTGAATATCCACTTAGTACCAATCACATTCAACCCTTCAGGTCTTGGAACCAGATCCCACACTTCACTCCTTTTGAATTGATTCAACTCATCTTGCATTGCTTCAATCCAAAATTCATCAGTCAGGGCTTCTTTCACATTTCTAGGCTCAACCTTTGACACAAAGCATGAATCAGTAGCAGCAGCATCTGATCTCCTGGTTCTGACACCTTGATCTAAGCTTCCAATGATTAAGTCTTTAGGATGATCCTTCTGAACTCTAATTGATGGCCCTTTACCATTTGGAACTTGATCTTGTTGATCTTCTGCTTCTTCAGACTCTGAATGCTTTTCTGCTTCTGAATTTTGTTCTTCTGAAGCTTCAGACTCTGGAACAACTTCAGGCTCACTTCTATCTTTCTCAGCAGTCAGATCATCAATTACCACATTAATGGACTCCATCACAACCTTGGTTCTGGAATTAAACACCCTGTAAGCTCTGCTGTTCACTGAATAACCCAGGAATATGCCCTCATCAGACTTAGGATCCAGCTTCCTCCTATTTTCTCTATCAGCCAAAATATAGCATCTGCTCCCAAAAACATGGAAATATTTGACTGTAGGCTTTCTCCCTTTCCACAATTCATACAGAGTTGATGTAGTACCCTTCTTCAAAGTGACTCTGTTGTGTATGTAACATGCAGTGTTCATTGCTTCAGCCCAGAACATATATGGCAACTTCTTAGCATGCAGCATAACCCTTGCACATTCTGCTAAAGTCCTATTCTTCCTCTCAACTACACCATTTTGCTGAGGTGTGATAGGAGCAGAGAACTCATGTTTTATGCCTTCAGAAGCACAGAATTCTGAAAAACTCTTGTTTTCAAATTCTTTGCCATGGTCACTTCCGATTCTGACTATGCCACAGTCTTTTTCTCTTTGTAGTTGAATGCACAAGTCTTTAAATACTTCAAAAGTATCAGATTTTTCTCTAACAAAACTGATCCATGTGAATCTTGAGTAGTCATCTACCATTACAAAAGCATACCTCTTTCCTCCAATACTTTCTACTTGCATAGGCCCCATTAAATCCATATGAACAAGTTCTAGTACTTTAGTAGTTACCTGGTGAACTAATCTGGGATGAGACTTTCTTGTTTGTTTCCCAATTTGACAATCACCACAAACATTGTCCTCATTGATCTTCAGATTAGGTACACCTCTGATAGCTTCAGTACTTAGGATTTTCTTCATGCCTTTCAGATGCAGATGACCTAACTTCTGGTGCCAGAGCTTGACTTCCTCTTCTGAGCTCATAAGACAAGAAGTCAAACTTCTTTCTTCTTCAGAAACCCACAAGTAACAATTGTCTTTGGATCTGCAGCCTCTCATCTGAATCTTATCTTCCTGATCAGTAACAATACACTCTAGTTTGTTAAAATTAACCTTCAAGTCCTTATCACAAAGTTGGCTAATACTGATCAGATTTGAAGTTAATCCTTCCACCAGTAGCACATCATTAAGTCTGGGCAACCCTTCTCTGATCAAATCACCAATACCCAGAATCTGACCTTTTACACCATCTCCAAATGTCACATAACTTCTGGAGTATGATCTGATATTGCTCAGCAGCTTCTTCACACCAGTCATGTGCCTTGAACACCCACTATCAAAATACCAGTCTTCTTTTGAAGTTGCTCTCAAAGAAGTGTGAGCTATAAGGCCTACATTCTGAACTTTGAGCTTCCACACCTTCTGAACATTGTGTCTGGGGGCAGCTGGTTGCACTCTTCTATACTGAAAATGCTCAGGATAGCCAAAAAGTTTGAAGCAGAATGGTTTGATATGCCCTTTCTTTCCACAATGATGACAAATCCATGGATGATTTCTCCTCCTTATGTTTCTGAAAAATTTCTGGGACAGCTTCTGAGGTAGCATCTGAACTTGTTTCTGACCTTGCATCTGAGGTCTTTTCTGAGCTTGCTTCTGAGCTTGCATCTGGGATTGTTTCTGAGGTCTCATCTGAGATGCTCCAATCATAGGATTATCAGTTTTAGTGGCAGGAACAAACTCTTTAACAAGAATCTTCTGTTTGGAGTTCTGAGTCTGATCATCAAAGCCTAATCCAGTTTTTCCTTGTTGCTGAGCACCCAAAATTTCATCCAACACATTAGTAGCAGTATTCATCATTCTAACCTGCTTTTTCATATGTTCAAGTTGGGAATTTAACTGGTTCACTTCTTCTTTCAAATCTGAATTTTGCACAAGTAGTTCTCCCTTTTCAGCCTCCAGTTGAAAAATAGTCTCCTTCTGATCCAGCACTTGTTTGCAAACCTCAGCACTTCTGGTATACAGCTCCCTGTAGTTGTCAGCTAGTTCATCATAAGAAGTGTTAGCAGCTTCAGACACAGATGAGGCTTCAGACTCTGAGTCAGACTCTGAAAAAGTCTCAGACTCTAAAACAGCTTCCTTCTTCAAGATAGCTCCTGACCTCACTACCAGACCAGTATCACACATATCAGATTCACTAACATCATCATCTTCAGAACCATCATCAGACCATGAAATAGCTAGGCTCTTTTTCTGCTTCTTGAGAAAAGTGGGACGTTCAGACTTGATGTGTCCATACCCTTCACACTCATAGCACTGCACACCTTTAGCTTGGTTACTTTTCTCTTCAGATTTTGTCTTTCTCTCATCAGTTTGTTGCTTCTTGTTGTTGAATCTGAAGTTCTGACCTTTGGCTTTGGCTTTTCTGTTAACATTCTTCAGAATCTTGTTGAATTGTTTTCCCAGCAACACTAGAGCTTCTGATAAGTCATCCTCCTCAGACTCTTGTTGATCATCAGCTTCAGAGTTCACAGTAAAAGCTACACCTTTTCCTTTCTTATCAGCCTGTTTGCAGAATGCAGTTTCAAAATTGAGCAAAGACCCAATCAGCTCCTCAAGCTTCATAGTGGTAATATCATGAGCCTCTTCAATTGCTCTCACCTTCATGTCAAATCTTCTGGGCAGGGACCTGAGGATTTTTCTCACTAGCTTCTCATCTGACATCTTCTCCCCAAGAGAATCAAAGGAATTAGCCATATCAAGTACATTCATATAGAAATCCTGGATATTCTCATCTTCCTTCATCTTCAGATTCTCAAACTTAGTAGTCAGCAGCTGCAATCTGGACATCTTCACCTTAGAAGTTCCTTCATGAGTGGTTTTCAGAATTTCCCAAGCATCCTTAGCAACAGTACACTGTTTGATAAGTCTGAACATGTTCTGGTCAACACCATTGAAAATAGCATTCAAAGCTTTTGAATTTCCCAGAGACAAGTCATCTTCAGCTTTGGTCCACTCCTCTTCAGGCTTCAACACTCCAGTTTTGTTACCATCTTTGTCCAAAACCTCAGGATGATCCCAACCTTTAATCACAGCTTTCCAAGTCCTGCTGTCAATAGATTTTAAGAATGCACACATCCTAGACTTCCAATACTCATAGTTTGTGCCATCTAGTAGGGGTGGTCTATTGACATAGCCTCCTTCTCTATCCATGCTTGCCAGATATTAAGTCCTCTGGATCTCACCCAAATTACAGGCAGGGTGCCTGCTCTGATGCCAATTGAAATTCTGGCCAGGCAATACTAAGGAGATTACAGGTTCTGAACCAAAACAGGTTCTGAACAATGACTTAGCACAATTTAAAGCAGATAAGTAGCAGCAATAAAAAGTGCAGGAAAGCTAAAGAACACACAAGGTTTGTTAACCCAGTTCAGAGTAAACACCTCCTACTCTGGGGGATACCAATCCAGGAAGGAATTCCACTATTGGAATTAACCCATAAGACTCAGACACTGACTCCCAGTTCCTATCCCAAGCAATTAATCTCCACCTAGTCTTGAATTCTACCCAACACGTTGAGTATTAGAAAACCTCTAACTTCCTATTCAAGCAACTGCAACTCAGCTACTTGAACTACCCTTTGAACTTAACCCAGTTCTGAACACAAAAACTCCCCTGTTTTTGAATACACCTTTAAAGACAACACTTCATTCGTACCTAAAGGCATAGAATGAATTACAACTCAATTAAACTCCTAAACCAACTCAAAACATCTGAGTGGTGCACAAAATAAAAAACTCTAAGTTTAAAACAAAGACTCTATTCTCTGAATAAAGCTCTGTATTTCGTCTGTCTTGAATAGCAGCAGCCCTCCTCTATTTATAGCCTTCAACAAGTCTCTTAATTATGTAGCCAATCTTTCGAATTGGATTTGTTTCTGAATTATGAATAATCCAATAAGGAAACAAATAAACCAGGAATGTATCTTTCAAAGATTCTGCAGAAATAATACGATCTTCATAATTTTAATACCAAATCTTCATTAAATCTTCTCCAATTCAACAGCAATCTAGAAGCAATAATCTGGGAACAAATCCTTGCCAAATGTCGTTAAGATTCGCATAAAAATAACTTGAAAAACATCAGCTTCTGATGAAGTCAACAAAAGTCAACATGGACATCAGAACCTGAAAACAGCTTCTGAAGTGCTACAGTGCTTTCAGCTTCTGATGGCATTTTCAGCTTCTGAATGGCTTCAAAATGGAAAACTTCCAACTCAAGAAATGTTCTAGATGAGGAGATGCTACTATTCACTACTTTGGTTTTTTCCAAAACATGCAGCCAACACAAAAGACTCAACACTCACCTTCAGTTGGTATCAGAGCTTCGCTTCTGATATTCAATCACCTAACAGAGTGTCAGTCTAGATCCTGAGAAAAACATGTCTTCTGGTGAATCTGGTGAATCCACATCTAGAAGTGGTGGCGCTGCTGTATCATATGATTATGGTACATATGACAAGCAATCACACTCACACCATAGACCTCCTATGTTTACTGGTGACCCTGAAAAAATTTTCATGGTGGAAAAGCAAAATGTGTAGTCATATCATTGAAATAGATGATATCCTTTGGGATATCATTGAAGATGGTATAACTATACCAGTTGATGAAGAAGGAGTTGCCATAAACAGGAAGAATCTTACTGATGCTGAAAGAAAGATCTACAGAAAGAATCACAGAGTAAGAGGTATCATTGTGGACTCTCTGCCTCAAAATGAATACTTGAAGCTGAGTGATAAAGCTACTGCAAAGGCCATCTTCACATCCTTATGCTCTAACTATGAAGGAAAAAAGAAAGTTAGAGAAGCCAAGGCTAACCTTCTGGTTCAACAGTATGAGTTGTTCAAGATGAAGGAGGATGAAAACATTGAGACTATGTTCTCAAGGTTTCAGACTCTGGTATCTGGACTTCAGATTCTGAAAAAGAGTTACTCAACTGCTGATCATGTGAACAAGATCCTCAGAAGTTTGCCATCTAAATGGAGACCTAAGGTAACTGCCATTGAGGAAGCTAAAGATCTAAATACTCTTAGTATTGAAGATCTTATCAGCTCTCTCAAAGTGCATGAACTAGGACTCAATGAAGATGAACCTGTTAGAAAGTCCAAGTCTATTGCACTTAAATCTAAAGGAAAGTCATCAAAAGTTCTAAAAGCTATAGAATCTGATGAAGAATCTCCTGAGGGAAGTTCTGAAGAAGATTCAGAAGCTGAGGAGCTAGTAATGCTTTCTAAAAGGTTTAAGTACTTGATGAAGAGACAAAAGAAATCCTCTAACAGGAGTAGTAAATTCAAAGGATCTGGTTCCAAGAAGGAAGATCAGAAGGGTTGCTTCAACTGCAAAAAGACTGGTCATTTCATAGTTGACTGTCCTGAGCTACAGAAGGACAAATCAAATGAGAAATCCAAGAAGACCAGCTCAAAATCAAGCAATTTCATAAACAAGCTCAAGAAAAGTCTTATGGCAACATGAGATGATCTTGATAATGAATCTGAATCTGAAAAGGATGATGAAGAAGAAGCTAACCTAGCTCTTGTGGCAACAACATCTTCTGATACAGAGTCAGGTTCAGACTCTGAGGATGAAGATGAGGTATATTCTGAACTTACTCATTCTGAGCTGGTTGATACAGTTAAGGATCTTATGAACCATCTCCAAAGAAAGTTAATTCAAATAAAATCTTTGAAAAAGAAATATAACTTGTTGTATGATGAGAATCTCCAACTTCATAATCATATCAATGAGATTGATGAAGAAGTTAGAGAACTCAGAGAAATGACTCATAAGAAACCTGATGAAGTTCCAAGTGAGCAAGAAATTGCACTTCAGGAGTTCATCCTAACTAGAATCGACAGAAGTAAGGTTGATTCTATGATTTACAATATTAACAGAAATTGGGGAGAAGGTATTGGTTTAAAAAATGATCCATTTAATCATTCAAAAGAAACAAACCTACCATCTTGTTCTGGAGATATTATGAAAGGCACTGAGGTGTGTTTTGTATCTGCATCTAACATTTCTGAGAAACTGAATTTATCAAAAACTGAGATTGCTGAAATTGAAGTTCTGAACAAATCAGAATCTAAAACTTCTAAACCTAAGGAAAAGATGAAGGCAAAATCTAAAACCTTGTCAAAATCTAAGCCAAAAGGTTCTAAGTCTAAGATTATGAGGAAAACAGACTTTAAATCTGAAAAGGTTCAAAGTCTAAAGAGGTCAGAACCTAAGACAAGCAAGTCTCAAACTCTAAAAAATTCAGACTCACATTTTCAAAAGACTGTGTTTGCAAAATCTTCAAAAGATAAGAAACCAGTGTATGCAAAACCTGTTAAATCTCAGAATGTCAGACAAAAGGTACAAAAGAAGCCATATCCTTTCAGAACTAACCAAATAGGACCCATAAAGATATGGGTACCTAAGTCTGAAATCATTTCTGCTGCAGATATGCTTAAAAGCCAAAGAAAAGGAGAAGTCATGGTACCTGGACAGTGGTTGCTCGCGTAACATGACAGGAGAAAAGTCTTTGTTCCAAACCCTGGCCATGAAAGAGGGAGGAACTGTGGGATTTAGAGGAAACCAAAAAGGCAAGATCATTGGTACTGGTAAGATAGGTAATTCTTCCATTTCCATTAATAATGTTTGGTTGGTAGATGGACTAAGACATAACCTACTTAGCATAAGTCAATTTTGTGACAGTGGGTATGATGTCTTGTTTGATAAGAACACTTGCACTATAATCAACAACAAAGGTAAATCTGTTGTGTTCAAGGGAAAGAGAAAGAAAAATGTGTATAAGATTGATTTTTCAGAACTGGTTGATCAGAAGGTAGTTTGTCTTCTATCAGTGAGTGATGAGAAATGGGTATGGCACAAAAGGTTGGGACATGCTAACTGGAGACTCATCTCTAAACTTATCAAGTTACAACTGGTCAGAGGCTTACCAGACATTGACTATCACTCAGATGCTCTTTGTGGAGCATGCTAGAAAGGAAAAATTGCTAAAACTTCTTTCAAATCCAAAAACATTGTTTCTACCTCCAGACCCTTAGAACTACTTCACATTGATCTGTTTGGTCCTGTTGGCACAGCATCAATCAATGGGAAGAAATATGGATTGGTAATTGTTGATGATTATAGTAGGTGGACTTGGGTTAAATTCCTCAGAACCAAGAATGAAACATATGATGTGTTCAACAACTTCTGCAAGCAAGTACAAACTGAAAATGAACTGAAAATTTTGAAAGTTAGAAGTGATCATGGTGGTGAATTTGAGAATGAACCTTTTGAAACTTATTGTGAGGAACATGGAATCCTCCATGAGTTCACTTCTCTTAGAACTTCACAACAAAATGGAGTTGTAGAGAGAAAGAACAGATCTTTGCAAGAAATGGCTAGAACCATGATTCATGAATCTAACATTGCAAAGTACTTCTGGGCAGAAGCTGTTAACACAACATGTTATATTCAGAACAGAATCTATATTAGACCAATTTTGAATAAAACAGCATATGAGTTATTCAAAGGAATAAAGCCAAGCATTTCTTATTTTCATCAGTTTGGATGTATATGTTACATTCTAAACAATAAAGTCTATCTAAAGAAATTTGATGCTACGGCTCACAAGGGTATCATTTTAGGATACTCTGAGAGATCTAAAGCATACATAGTGTACAATTCTAAAACACATGTTGTTGAAGAATCAATGCATATTAGATTTGATGACAAGAAGCCTGATAATAAAATATCAGAGCTAGTTGAGAGTTTTGCAGATATTCAGCTTTCAGAGGGTACTTCAGAACCTGATCAGATTTCTGAGTCTGAAGAAAGTTCAGAAGCTGAAAATACTGTAGAAGCTGAAAAACTCTCAGAAGCTAATCAAGATCAAGATGTTTCTGAACAAGGTCTTAATGAATCTCAAGATGCTGAAAGCCTCTCAGAAGCTGACACTCCTCCTGAAGCTAATCAAGATCAAGATGTTTCTAAAAAAGGTCTTAATGAATCTCAAGAAGCAAATCCACCCATAAACACCTTCAAGTACAAGTCTTCACATCCTGAAGAATTAATCATTGGAAACAAGGATAGTCCAAGAAAGACCAGATCAGCATTTAGACAGAATGAATCTTTGCTTGGATTACTGTCAATGATTGAACCTACAACAGTTGATGAAGCACTTGCAGATGATAGATGGATTGTGGCTATGCAGGAAGAACTCAATCAGTTTCAAAGAAATGATGTTTGGGATTTAGTTGCAAAACCAAATCACAAGAACATTATTGGAACAAAATGGGTGTTCAGAAACAAAATGAATGAACAAGGAGAGGTAGTCAGAAACAAAGCTAGACTTGTTGCTCAAGGCTACAGTCAACAGGAAGGAATTGATTACACTGAAACATTTGCTCCAGTTGCAAGATTGGAAGCAATTGGGTTACTTCTTTCCTATGCAGTAAGTCATAATATCATTTTATATCAAATGGATGTTAAGAGTGATTTTCTAAATGGAGTCATCTCTGAAGAAGTGTATGTCAAACAACCTCCTGGTTTTGAAGATTTAAAACATCCAGACTTTGTTTTTAAGCTTAAGAAATCACTGTATGGTCTGAAACAAGCTCCCAGAGCTTGGTATGAGAGACTAAGTAATTTCTTACTTAAAAAAGATTTTGTAAGAGGACAAGTTGACACGACACTGTTCATAAAGACACTTGAGAAATACATCTTAATTGTTCAAATCTATGTGGATGATATTATATTTGGTTCTACTTAGGGCAGAGCAAAGGATCCGGACCCAACCGAACCCGGTAAAACCGGATCTGCATTTTGAGCTTCGGGCGGGTCCAAATGGTCTAAACGGGTCACATGTTAATTCAAACAGGCTCATATGGGTTCACACGGTCGGGCCTGGTTTTGAAAAAAACACACCCGCTGTATCCGAACCCGACCGTATCCTTAACCTTTTACATAATCTAATATCCATTACCCAAGGCCCAAATCACTCACTCAGCAAAATGCCCAAGTATCCAATAATACCCTCATATAAAAGCCATACATGTGATACTCAAACCAAACCCTAGACCACTTTCACAGCCCAGCCGTGGCAGCCGCACACTCTCTGTCTCTCCATCATCTTCGCTACTCTCTCTATATCTCTCGACAGAGACTCTTTCAAACATAAATCTCTGATTCAACCCTAAATCAACTCATTTTCTTCTCTCTTCACCCTTCTTGGTAAGGTACTTTGATTAGAACTCTAAACATCATTCTCTTCTCATCACACCATTTATGCTTTTCATATTTTTCCTTA